>CP126891.1:8022500-8095000 GCA_030440675.1 Furcifer pardalis | reverse complement strand
TGACGGAAATACATGGGTGGTGTTAAATAACCTGACTCCCTACGGCTTCGGGTGGATGATCTCCTTTAGGTGGGGTTATGGTCCCCCTCAGTGGAGAAAAGGCCATTGGAAACTATCATACTGGGCCCAATGGCAAAATGAGCGGAGGAGGAACTCTGATTCTCAATGGTCATGGAAACGGAAGAAGCCATTACCAGATGGACTGGCTGTGAAGGCGCACCTTGTCCAAATCCTCAAGGCTGCGGCAGTCCATTGCAGTCCTGCATGTCTCATTTCACATGTACCGCAGGAGATGGCTCCATGACCACAGTGTGTAGGTCACTTCATGGCAAGCTGGGATCCACCTTGAACAAGTTCACGCCAATGGCATTTTTCCTGTTTTGGGGGGGAGGGAAATGCTTTCTTGGACATGAGTAGCCACAGCCAATGACGGAAATCAAACTAATGAAGCTGGGAATGGATTGGCAGCCCTGTAGACCAATGATGTCAGGAAAGGTGGAACGCAACGGGAAATGAGTAAGGCCAAATCCAAGATGGACTGATTCCCCAAGGGTAGCCAGAGTGATGGTGAACCTGAGCACTCCAGGTATTCTCTGATGATTAGGGTTTCTGGGAATTGAAGTTCAAAAACACCTGGAGTGCCAAGGTTGACCATCTCTGGGCTATAACTTGCTGGAATAGAACAGGACCATTGAGGACATTTTCGACAAATAACATAACAGCAACCAAACAATATCTTCAAAATTTAGACTAGAGCCACCTTAATTCACAATGCTGGAGGTGAACCCCTAACCCAGTGGTTCCCAATCTTTTTTTGGCCATGTCCCACCTAAGCATCTCTAAAATCCTGATTCCCCTCCCCCTTCCGTGACATATTATTCTTATTATTCAAAAAGTGAACTTATTCACACGGACGGAGCCTAAAAGGCCATTCACTGTTAATAACTCATTTTCAAATTGCTTCCCCTTAAAATAAAATTGTCCCCCCCATAGGGCATGTCCCCCACATTGGGAACCATATATCTAGATCAACTTGATGAAAGCCTCCGCTGACAATAATCCAGGCCCCAATATGGATATTTTAGAACCGAAACGATTTTTTAGCAACAAGTTAGAAACCATGTGCTCAGACTTTTCATAGCCCCGGCGTAATACCTTGAAAAATCACAAGATGACCCATGGAACAAAATAATTGGATGAGATTCTAGCAAACGATCTAACCTAGAGCCCAGCAAATCTTTTGACAAGCATTTCTCATTCTGAAGTCATATTTCATTGGCTTTGGCAACCCTATGACTTCCCTGATACAGTATGTCCCATTAAAAATCCTACCAAAATGACAGAGAATGCTTCATTATTCAACCTTCCCCCCCTTCATGCTCTCTAGATGTCCCTGGGAAGAGGAAAATGTGACAAAAAGATAAATTCATATATATTTATTTATTTCATCAGGCAGACTTCTGAAGACATGTACAATGTTTTTCAAGTTTATTCAATGTAATGTTTTAAGGAACTAAAAGGCCACGATATAGAGTAACTTGATATATATATTTCTAAAAGGCATCTTTTACATTTGATGGTAACCAAATGCCCTGGTTCAATAAATTAAAACAACACAACAGTTTAACAAACTCAGGTTGGATCCAGCCATTGCTCTCAACTGGAAAGACACCGTCTTGGACTGAGAACATCATAGAGGGGGGAAAAAAAGATGAATTAATGAAAGCTGTAGGACTTCAGCCGTAGGACTTCAGCGACAACTGATCATGGGGACTGTGGTGGCTTAGTGGTTAAGATGCTGAACCCGCTGACTGGAAGGTTGGAGTTCGATTCTTGGGTAAAGCATGACGGAGTGAGCTCCTGTCTCTGTCCCAGCTCCTGCCAACCTAGCAGTTCAAAAACAAGAAATTTCAAGTAGATAATTAGGGACCACTTCAGTGGGAAGGTAAGCAGTGTTCCATGCCTGCCACACGTCCCTAGAGCACTGAACCCTAGAGTTGGATACGACAGGCTTTTGAGCGAGGGCGACCTTTACCTTACAGCTGATCATGGAGTTAAAATAAATGGGAAAAGAAGGTCAGGAATAGAGGAACTTCCTTGGCTGTTTAGATACAACACAACATCCTTGTTCAGAGGTGGTGCGTCCAAAGTCAAAGGTCAACATCCAAGAGGATTAAAATGAGGAGAAGCAGAAAAAGAGTAAATGTATTGAATCAGTGGGATGTTGGCTTGTCCATACTTAGTAAAGATCACCCTTGCTCAAAAGCCAGTGAGATCTGACTCTAAGGTTCAGTGCTCATCTTTGTTTATAGCCAAAGAGCCAACGCTGTCTGAGTCTACAGACGTTTCCATGGGCATGCGGTAGGCATGACTAGACACCGGAGTGCATGGAATGCTGCTTACCTTCCCACCGAAGTGGTCCCTATTTATCTACTTGCAATTTCTTGCTTTCGAACTGCTAGGTTGGCAGGAGCTGGGACAGAGGCAGGATCACATTCCATTATGCAGTATTTGGGTCTCGAACTGCCAACCTTCCAGCCGTCAATTTCAGTGTCTTAACCATCAAGTCAATGCAGTCTGTACTTAAGATGCCATTAATTCAGTGGGTCTCTTTGTAGGTGGAGCCGTTGGGTTTCGACCAGAGCAAAGATCAACCCATCCTCTTTTCCTTACTCTGGTCTGCAACCCATTCTGTTTAGTGGGAGTCCCATACCTACAACTTGGGGGTAATTCACATCCCACTGACAGCTATGGGGTTTAAGAGACCACCGTTCATTTTGCATCAGCTTCAATGAGATTTGTACGACCAAGTGAATCAGGTAAGACAAACAGGATCATCTCTTAACGGTCATTTGCTCACCATTTTATCAGTAAGGCATTGATGCAATTAAAAAGAAAAAAGAAAGAAACAACATGATTGCTATTATTTTGAATAATACAGTCTAGTACATTTTTTCTCCATTCACACTAAGGGTTATAATGTACCTATAGCTGCACTATTATTATTATTATTATTATTATTATTATTACTGTTATTATCATTTCCATACAAAAGGTTATAACGTAGAATTTTAGTAACTGCTACACAAGATTGAATACAATAAAGTTGCAGGCCCTCGCTGCTAGACATTTTCACCGTGTGTGTGTGTGTGTGTGTGTGTGTGTGTGTGTGAGAGAGAGAGAGAGAGAGAGAGAGAATGAATGAATAAATTAAAATTAAAATTAAAATTAAAATTAAAATTAAAATTAAAATTAAAATTAAAATTAAAATTAAAATTACATAGGGATCCACCTTCCCTGAATCTCAACACCCCCAGTGAGATTGACCTAAACATCAACCTATGGCAGTGATGGCGAACCTTTTAGAAACCGAGTGCCCAAACTGCATCCCCAAACCCACTTATTTCTCACAAAGTGCTGACATGGCAACAGGGGAGGGAGGAAATGCTCCCATTGGGCTGCTGGACAGAGGGGCGGGGCAAACTCTGTGCTGGGGGGAGTGAGGAAGCTCTCTCATTGGGCTTCTGGACACATGGGCAGGATGAAGTCTGTGCTGGGGGAGGGAGGAAATGCTCTCATTGGGCTGCTGGGCATAAGGGTGGAATAAAGTCTGTGCTGGGCTGAATGCAAGGGTGCCCACAGAGAGGGCTCCGAGTGCCACCTCTGGCACCCGTGCCATCGGTTCGCCATCACTGACCTACGGCATCCTATCAATTTCTCTGAGGTCTTCTACATCACAATCCAGCAAGAAAATTCTGCATTCATGAACTGAAGGCAGCTCGGTTGTTTGCACAAAACTCATAGGGCCCTCCTCCACTGGAGGAAGTTGAGCCAGGTTAAGCGGAGGAGAAGAGTGGTGGAATAAAAGATATTGCTTCTTAGTACCAGAGTGATGCCCTGGACATCAATGCATATGTGAACAGAGGAAGCTTGCGAACAGGAGTCTGAGAGAAGAACTTTCAAGAGCTGGCTGAGAACTGGACTGTTTTCCTATTCCAGAACCAAACATTAGTTCAGAATTCAGACGGAAGTAGGTCTTGAAGCAGGGATTTCAACCTGCCGCACTATTTCATGTGCCCCCCCCCACATCCTCCACCACACCAGGAAGTGTCGTGTGGTGGAGGAAGGGCAAAATGGCCGTCCAGCCCCCAAAGCTGTCTGAGGGAGCATAACCCAGGGCCCCGGTGTAAAAAGATTGAGAACTCCTGTATCAAAGGAGAGCATTTTAATTCACTCTCATTTGGAGAGGCCTAAGTGATGTCCCTAAGTTTCAGCCACTTCCTGTGCACAATTCCCCCAGTCAGCTGTGACATAAATTGCTCCAATAAATGTATTGCATCTTGCCATTGGAGTACACTTTTCTCTCTCCAATTAATAGAACACAATAGGGTTGGGGCAGGGAAACTCAAGACAAAAGCAATTTTTGTGATCCATTATGTGGAGAAGCAGAAATATAATGTAGGAGGTTGAGATGAATACTGGAATATTTTGTGGGTTCAAGAAATACAAATTGTTCTAATCCTTGCCCTAATCCTGACCCTGACCCTAACTCACAATACAGGTTTCCTTCCATATCTGCAGGTTTGGTATTCTCACTTTTAGGTATCGACGGGTCTACTCTAAAATATTCAATAAAACTCCTGAAATACATAATATATATTTCTATAGCACATTACCAAAGGTGGCCACTAGAGGCCTCTGTCCGCAATGTAAAATATAGGGTTTGCTGCTATCTGTGGTTTCAAGTATCTGCGATATGTCTTGGAACGTATCCCCTGTGGATATGGGCGGCTATCTGTATTGGCCAAAATTCTGGTGCTCAGATAGTAAGCCGTGCTCAATGCATACTGACTTGAGTAGTCCTAGAGTGGCACAGATTTGGAGAGTCAAATTAGCTCAACTGATTCAAATGGGCTTACTCTAGTGCAGGGGTTCCCAACCTTTTTCAAGCCGGGGACAAGGTCATGCTCTCTCAGTCAGCTTCAAGGGCCGGAGGGCCATTTTGCCCTGCCTGCACGATGGGGGCAGCCATTTTGTCCCAACAGCGGTGGCCACTTTGTCCCTTCAAACGGGTGGCCATTTTGTTTCTCAAATGCCCTTGGAGGGGTGGAGGGCCACATGAAATGGCGCCGGGGATCTGGCCCACTGGCCTTAGGTTGGGAACCCATGCTCTAGTGGCAAGCTAAACAGATACATGAACAATTGTTAGCTACAGCCGCATGGGGAGAAGTTATCAAATAGAGAACAGCCGTTCCTCTCTAACAATCCTAATTTCCAAGGACCGCACGTGGCATATTGAGGTGAACAGAAAGAATCGAACAGGTAAAGCCAAATAGAGATACACCTGGAAACACCCGTGTGTGTAACTCAAACCAATCCACGCTCGTTGGGTGGCGATATTTGATCTTGCCATGAACTGAAGAGCCAAACAATCTACAGTGTTTTAAAAAGAAGAACCACCAAAGTAGGAAATCTACGTGTCAACTTTCTGAAAGGCACAAAATAATCTCAATACAAAAAAGAGGTTCAAGTCTGGACTCTTCTAAATTTCAAGAACACCCTTGAGAAAGGAGCAGGGTTATGCCTGTCAACCTTTATTCTCCCCTGAACGAAGCTTGACAAAATTTCCGGTCTTGGACTACAATTACCAGAATTCCTTTTCTACCACCACCACCACCACCAGCAAGGCCAGTTTAGTATCCTGGGTGCAGCCAACCAAAAGGAGAGTCTGCAGTGCATCCAAAAGCACTATACTCAATGCATTGTGACTTGAGCCGTCCTAGAATAGCAGAGAACGGGTGCCTTCCATCAGTGTAACATGGGACTCCATCTCATACACACCGAATAAGCAGACTGAGAGGGTGGGAGACTAGCATTCACTTATATCAGGAGTTCTTGGCCTTTTGAAGCCAGGGGCCGGGTCACGATCTCTCAGCTTCGGTGGCCAGACGGCCATTTTGCCCTTCCTCCACCACATGGTACTTCCTGGTGTGGTAGAGGCGGGGGGGGGGGACACAAGAAAAGGTGATACCATCTGCACCCAACCCATGGTCCGCAGGTTGACAATCCCTGATTTATATGGCCAGATGTGACCTTCACACCAGAAATCTCTCTCAGTCCCAGAGCACAAAGGAAATCCATCTCCTTGCCTCTAAATTTAAAAATATCTCGATTCTTTGCCCAAAAATCAATACTGGACAATAGGACTGTCTCCCATTTGTTAGGTTTTTGCCTGGCCAGAATGAATGAGAAGTGATTTTTTAAAAAATGATTGAGAGGAAGACGGTGGCACAGGGATTAAACTGCTTAACTGCAACCAACAAGTTGTGAGTTCGATCCTGGCCAGGGGGGGATCAAGGTTGACCCAGACTCTTCCATCCTTCTGGGGGTCGGTAAAATGAGTCCTCAGCACGTTGGGGGCAAAAATGCTGATTAACTTGTGATGCTAATTAACTTGAGGCAATATATAAGTGTGATTGCTTTGCTTTTTGCTTTAAAATGAGAGGAGGAACTCAAGTCCGTTTTCTCGAAAGACAACGTTAACACAACCGGCTAAAACAACCACAACGGCACCGACAAAAAACCACGTGGTGATTGCTTTTTCAACGGAATCCATTTTTGGTTTGTAGCGGGCGGCACTTCACCGGCCTCAGGGGCGGCCCTTCAGATGGCTTGGTACTCCAAGTCCCATCACCTCTCACCCTTGGCTCTGTGGGCTGGGTCTGATGGGATTTGCAATCCAGCAACATCTGGAGAGCTGCTGGCATCTGATCCCTGACAGACAAAACAAAGAAAGGCCTTGGGGACAGGAGAGATTGACCAAAAAAAAAGCCCTTATCTGTTCTGAAGGCGGGAATGAGTCCCACTTTGTGGCTGGACAATTTCTCTCTCAAGACTGGTCAAAGGAAGAATTACATAACCCAATACAAGAAATGAATACCTCACACACCCATACGATACAACGTGTTGACCCCACGCACCCGTACAATGCAACGTGTTGACATGTTGGCGCTCAAAACCTGCTGGTCTTTTCTTCTGATGAGGTGCGTATTGTACCGGAGAAACCAGCAAACTATAAGTCATCAGTAGAAAATTTCACTCGGTCCAAAGAAAGAGAAAGGAGAAAAGGTTTCTCAGTCCATTCCTAGTCTTGTACAATCTTCTTCAACGTCCTCCTTGAAGGTGTTTTTTTTTTTTGGGGGGGGGGGATCAACTCAGAAGAATATGGAAAAACATTCAAGCCAAGCTGCTCTCGAAGTCTGCCAGGCGCCTCCCTAGTTTACAACGACGTCCTTCTTTTAAAAAATCAAAACCAACCCCCAATGTCTCTTTGTGCTCATTTCCTGGGAATCTCTTGGCACAGCCTTTCCAAGGGAATGGTTTTTGATGTTCCTTTTTCTGGGCCATAAAGTGGTTATTTCAAATATCGAACGAGACATCAGGAGCAAATCGAATGTACCAAGCTGTGATTTATTCATCCATCCTGGCGTTCATGATTTCATAGTACATATAGGAACAACGATCACCAATATAACTGTACAAGCCGCGGCGGTGATCAGGGCTGCTATTTTACAAACTTTCGCTCTCCTGAACTCGGCTTCTTTGCGCTTCAACAATGAATCATAGCCTGGGGTGTAAATGTCCTCCATCCAATACTCTAAATTGTTGGGATTTAGAGATTCTTGAGTCTAGAAAACAAAACAAAGGGAAGCCGTTACTTTCTTCACTCTTCGGTTTCTGGTTTTACATTTGAACATAAACTTTAGTCATGAAGTGCAGGATCCAGTTGAAGACCAACCTTTCCAGTTGTGAGAAATCGGTTGGTTGACTGATCGATCGACTGATCCCCTCTTATGCCTTGCCCTGTTGCTTACATTTTAGTAGGGGTAGGGAATTTTTCGCTAGATGGCTGGGATTTGAATTTAAATATGAAGAAATAAATAACATTTCATGCCCAGAGAACAAAGCTATGGTTTAAAACATCCTTCATGGTGTCAAAGTTAAGAATGCTGGGCTGGGATTTGAAAAATCCCTGTAAAACTCAAAATTCAGCCATGGAAGTGAATGAGAAACGCTTTCGGCTAACCAGCCTCTCTCAACCGATCTACCTTATAGGTTCTTGTGTGGACAAAGGGGAGAGAAGTGGAGCTACTTACACTGCCTATGACTTACTAGAGAAAAGGTGCCATTTTAAAACAGTTAAAAATGAGGAAAAGGTTTCCAACCACGGCTGACATTATAGCTGCTCGAAAGGATGAAAGGAAACAAAGCAAAAATGGAACGCGTAACCGGAACTGTTGTTTATATTGCTGAAAAGAAGATTAAAATTCTCTGTCTAGACAACCCAAATGATGTGAAGGGGGAGAACTAATTTCAGCAGCCTTTAAAGACTGATGCATTGTTTGATAAGGGTTTTTGATTCTCTTTTTTTTTTTTTTTTGGGGGGGGGGGCTAAATCCAATTTTTATTCCTAACTAGAACAGACTTGTTAAAAGAATGGGACACATTAGCATCACTTCTACATCCCATTGACTCAATAGGTCTGTTTTAGCCAGGACTAATTACTGTGTCTGTCTTTGTTTGATTTTACTCAGAGCATAATTGTCACCTAAATTCAATGGTGCGCAGCAACAGGTTCACAAACACACACACACACACACCCGGGAAGGGGGGGAGCAAAATTGGATGGCCTCTGGGCAGGGGGGTGGAGAAATTGGGTGGCGTTTGGGCAGGGGGTGGGTAGCGAAATTGGGTGGCCACGCCCACCTCCGTGCCCTGCCCCATCAGGTTTAGTCCCTGCAAGTGGTTCAAGGTCTCCCTGGCTCAAAAGCCAGCCATATCCGACTCTAGGGTGCAGTGCTCATCTCCAGTTACAGCCAAAGAGCCAGTGCTGCTTGTGTTTGCAGATGTATACATGACCGTATGGGAGGCATGACTAGATCGCCCACACCCTAGGCTCCACCCATGATGTAGGCTCCGCCCATGATGTAGGCTCCACCCATGGTGTGGTAGCAAAATTTTTTGCTGCCCACCACTGCCTAAATTGAGCACCAACTGTTGTGTTGCCAGGATGGAGGTCTAGACATTTAATGCGTACATGATTCAAATGGACTATATTTGCATTCTTGTGTTGGGTTAATATTAGGTTCGTACGATATTAGCCACTGTATTTTTATATCCCAGGAAGAAGAAGAAGAAGAGAGAAGGAACATTCTAAGGGTGCTTTAAAAGCCAAATACAGAGGCAGGTTTCTAATGAAGGCTTCTTCGCTCTCCCTGACCTCAGATTTGTGACAAGAAAGGAGCTTATTATAAAGCTGTTACCTCTCTCTCCCCTGTCGCGACGCTTCCCGCTTTAGGTTGGGAAGCCAAAATGTCCTCAAGGCAAGGCTTAGCAATACCTTGTGACCAAAGACTTTCACTGCTACAAGCCTTCTGGGTTTTGGGAAAGATGATTAATCCTCCTCTTTGATGTCCCTATTAAGAGAGCCCATGATACATGCATGGTCTAGGGTAGGGGTGCCCAAAGTTTTCGGTCCGCGGGTTGGTCACATGGTTCAGGGGGTGCATTTTACTTCCACTTCCGGGAGTGACGAGGGCTTTGTGGGCTGGATGACTTGGCAATGGCGCCAGATCTGGCCCACGGGCTGTAGTCTGGGCGTCCTTGGTCTAGGGGGAACAATGGAAATTGCATGTATAAAAGCCAAAGGTTTGGACTCGCTTGACCCATGGACACTGGAGATCTCCAGATCTTGTGGCTGCCACCGTTTTCATAGGTGGCCTTAGGTTTCTCTCTCTTTCCGTCTCAGTATCTCATTGGTGGCATGGGGCTGACAACATTGGCCCACCTTATAGGGCAGTTTTAAGCAAAGTCAGGCCCAGCATCAGGGATCAGCATCACCCATAAATGCTCTGATTTCACAAGGAGCTTCTGATTCACATCTGTGAAACACACATTACAGTCCACAGCAAGAATTTTGCTACTGGGAATAACACATGCGATTTACATGATATCAAGTGCGTTGATTCCAAATCTGAACTCAGAATTTGCCTATCACATACAGATTTTAAGTTATAGGTGTGCTATAGCTGTTCAAACGGTCGGTAATTGGGTAATGTATTTTTACATGGGAACATTATAACAGTTGCAGCTACCACTATGCCTGCTGCCACCTCAGCTGAATCACATCCCCTGGTGGCATGCATGTTCCAGCAGTGGCTGGGCAAGTCAGTGAACTGATATCAGAAATAGGTATATAAGGCGAGACAGACCAAGGTCTTGTCTGTAGTATGAAACCATCTTATTGGATAGTACAGCTAGGCCATGGTGAGTCTGTTTTGAGCGAAAGATGAGTAGGCACAGCTGTGTTCATAAACACAATGTAGCTAATCATGTCTATATGTGTAATTAACTTAAGGTCCTGATGTCCTAGGCAGAATCGGACTTCAGATTTGGATTCAGCACACTTGATTTAGTATAGGACACATTGAGTAGACCAAGTAGCAGACAATATTTATTTTCTTGTGATGCAGTGTTATAGAAGAGTTTCAAAGAAAGACAAGACCAACCTTGGGGATGATCATCTAAGCTCTATGAGAAGCCCACTGCCTGAATACCAGAGCTAAAGTTAGTACAAGGGAAAATATCATCAGGAAGCTCAATATCAAGGGGGACTCAGCCATCCATGCTGCATACATCAGCTCTGTCCTGGAGTGTCTCTGCAGCAGAGTATGCAGGTCCAGTATGAAGCATATCCACACATGCAAAACTAGTCGATATCACTATTAATGAAACAATGTGCATAGTGACAGGATGCCTCAAACCTACATCAGTTGAGAAAATATATCCTCTTGTTGGTATCACTCAACCTAAGATGAAGAGAGAAATAGCAGTGGACGCTGAGAAAACTAAGCAAGAGAAGGACCTTCAACATCCTCTGAATGGATATGAGCCTCAGCTTCCCCAACTCAGATCCAGGAAGAGCTTTATGGCAAGAACAAACATCCTTGAGGGTACACAAGAGCAAAACCAAATTAGAAGGTGGAGGAAGGAGCTCACTGGACAAAGAACATTAAAGGAAGATATGGCTGAGGAACTCTACCTCCCCTATGTCACTTGGAGGACCCTGAATAGGCTGAGGGTTGGACGCCTAAATGTAACTCCAACATCCTCAAGTGGAGGATGCTGGCGGACAACAACACACTGTGTGAATGTGGAGAGATACAGAATCCAGCTCATTTACTGGTATGCCGATCACTACCAGGAACATAAAGATTTAATTTTGGCAAGTGACAAAGCCAAGAAAGCGGCTTAATTTTGGCAGTCTGAAGCTTGATTGGGACACCAAAGAACGAGAACGTTGCCAAGGATCATCGCTAGCATTAAGGGAGAGGGGGACAAACTCCAAACCCACCTGTATATCTAAAGAAGCCAATTTTCCTTTCTCCCCCGAGTTTCTGGTGTATTCCTCGATCGTCCAAGAGGGCTGAGTCCGCTTGACTTCTGCCAACTCCGTCAGCCGCATGTCTGTGTAGAGAGGGTTGTTCTTCATGTGGGACTTGAGCGATGCTGGGTATGGGTGCGGGCTGAAAACTTGTTCGATCAAGAAGGTTTCTTTCGGTGGCTTGGAATGCCTGTGTGGCTGTGGGATTTCATACTGCCTATCCGCCTGCAAGAGTTTCAGCATATTAGAGAAGGGAAAGGGGCAACCAGGTTTAGGCTGAACACTTAGCTAGTCACCCTTCTAGGTGATCTGGAATGCCATTCAAACAGTTGTAGTCCTCCAACACCCCTTGACCGCTGGAGGGTCTGGGCCCAGGTATAATGCCTGCTGATGTTCCAAAGGGAGCGATAGCTTCCTGATGAAGTGAGACCTCCCCAGTTATGTTTCCTTGGGTTCCACCTCCTCATCTTCTATCCTGAAGAACAGGGTTCCTCAAACTTGGCTCTCCAGATGTTCCTAGACTTCAGTTCCCAGAAGCTCAGATCAGCAGGAGTGCTGACTTGGGGCTTCTGGTCACTGAAGTCCAAGGACACCTGGAGAGCCAAGTTTGAGGATCCCTGCTGTAGAACATAGTTTCTCAATGTTGGACCTCCAGAAGTTCTTGGACTTCAATGACTAGAAGAAGCCCAAGTCAGCACACCTGCTGATCAATGTGGTTCTTCTGACATGAGAGCAATGATCTGAAGGACAGAATTCCTTTGCCCCGCTAGGCTCCCCACACAAGACGGAACACCCCAAAAACTGGAACCTGGCCTCACAGGGAGAACATGTCCTGGGAGAATAGGCCACTGTTGAGCACCCCATTAATTTCAAGAGAGCAATTGTGGACACATTGGGACTAGAGCACTCCCTTCATTGTGTATGGAACATGTATACAAAACAGAGCTCTCTAGTGCAGCAGTTAAGTTCTAACGCTGGAGCCAAAAACTCTGCTCACAATCTGAGTTCAATCCTAACATGCTCCAGGTAGACTCAGCCTTCCAAGCTCAGTAAAATGAGTACCTAGCATGTTTGGCGGGGGATGCTAATTGCTTTGTGAACCATGCAGAGAGTGCATGGTGGTATAGAAGTTAACGGTTAATGCTTTAAGGGGCTGTGGTGACTCAGTGGTTAAGAAGCTTGTCTTGTTAGCTGGAAGGCTGGCAAGTCGGTAGTTCGAGACCTGGGTACTGCATGATAGACTGAGCGCCCATCTCTGTCCCAGCTCCCGCCAATGTCGCGATTCGAAAGTAAGTAATTGCAAGTAGATAAATAAGGACCACTTTGGTGGGAAAAGATATTGGGGACGTGAAAGGAGCCTCATTCGGGTATCCCCTGAATGGAGTTTCTCCAGAAAAAATCCTTTCAACCCAGAATAATTTCTGACATGAAATTATTATTATTATTATTATTAATGATGAGCAGGATGACAGAATACAGGTTTTGCATCTTTCACAGCCCATAGTCAGAATCTTGTTGCATTAAAAAAAAAACCCATTAAATTGATTTAGGTCATTGCTGCTCTATTCCTGGCATGCTGGTTGCGCCCCATAATCGGCTATATGGCCAGGAACACAATCGGACATTTACAACCCCGTCTTACACAATTTCCCTCGCACAAGTGCCTAACTGCCACTTGGATCCTGGCCAGCGTCTGTTTACTTCCCCAATGACGGTTCCGTGACAAGGACGCCTGAAAGTCATTTATACACTGGAACCGCTAATCTATTGACACGCCGGTGTTGCGGCGTGCATAGCTGTAATCTTCTGGACGGTGACAAAAAAAAAAACCACGACCCGCTGAGGCGCGTCGCATTTCCTACAAGAAGATCAATCCAAGCATGAAATGTTTTGAGGCGATACATCATCCTGTGAGGCTGATATACTATCTCAAACTATTCCCACCTTGGTCTTATCTTCTTTTATTAAATTGTGTATCCATTTGCTAGGCACTGTGTTTGTTTATTAGGAAGAGTATCTGTACCGGCACATTTTAGGAATGCCTTTTCAAAACTCAGTTTATCATAAATAGTTACCAGTGACACATTCACCAACCCCATTGGGGAGTGGAGAGAAAACATAGGGATTACACCACTTCAAGGCCAACAATTAATCAACATCTTCATTTTGAACATGGGACTGCAGTGGCTCAGGTGGTTAAGATGCTAGAATTGAGGACGGGAAGGTCAGAGTTCGATTCCCGAGTACTGCACAATGGAGGGAGCTCCCTTCTCTGTCCCAGCTCCTCCAACCCAGCGGTTCAAAAGCAAGAAATTGCAAGTAGATAAACGGAGACCACTTCAATGGGAAGGTAAACAGCATTCCATACCACGTTTCACAGAAACATCTGCAGATGCAGACAGCGCTGGCTCTTTGGCTTTGAACAGAGGTGAGCACTGAACCCTAGAATTGGATACGGCTGGCTTCCGCGCATGGGCGACCTTTGCCTTGAACAGGAAAGTTGCCTTCGCCACACAGCAGGTTGGAAAGGGAGTGTTTCCTTCACTCTTGTCTATTCGGGGAATGGAGTGACAGATGAGAAATCAGTAGAGCAACTTCCCGGTTCCACCAGCTGCACGGGCTGATGTTATACTCTTCAACTCTCTACACATTTCCAAGAACAGTAATGGATTGTTTAAAACGTCCTTCCCTTGGGCTGTGTGATCTAACCAGGCTGTTGTAGGAGCAATCTTTCTCCCCAGCCCTGGTCAGAGGTGGCAATGAAAATATTCAACCTATATGTACAGAACACTGTTACCTTTCCCATCAAAAGTGGTATCTATTTATCTACTTGCAATTCCTTGCTTCCGAACGAATAGGCTGGCAGGAGCCGGGACAGAGATGGGAGCTCCATCATCCAGCACTTAGGTCTCGAACTGTTGACCTACCGGCCTTCCAGTCATCAAGTTGAGCATGTTAACCACTACGCCACCACAGTCCCTAAGACTGCCAAAGCAAACCAAACACATATTCCCACCCCAGTAAACGCACACCTCTTGCTAGGATTTCTCGGCACTGGATGAGACCTCCAGCAAAGCATTCACATGGAAGCCATAAAAGCATGCCTGCCACATGTTAACGGAAATGCCTGTGGACACAGATAGCGCTGGCCCTTTGGCTGTAAACAGGGATGAGCACTGAACCCTAGAGTCGTATATGACTGGCTTTCGAGCAAGGGTGACATTTACTTTTACTATATTTGCCGGTTCGCTTCTGCAGTCGTGTAAGGATAGTTGCTAACCTTCATCCCCTGATGTTGCTCTATGTACATTTACTGCAACTGATCACACAAAAGGAATCTAGCAGGGGAGACTGAAAATACTGTCCAATGGCCTTTG
Organism: Furcifer pardalis; assembly: GCA_030440675.1. Classification (NCBI taxonomy): domain Eukaryota; kingdom Metazoa; phylum Chordata; class Lepidosauria; order Squamata; family Chamaeleonidae; genus Furcifer; species Furcifer pardalis. The sequence continues at coordinate 8,080,180 of CP126891.1, read as the reverse complement.
TATGTGATGGTTTTATTTGGATTCTGGCCGCTGCATGCACACACACACAAAATCCCCAATATTTTGATGGCAGCGCTTGAGTGAACCATCTCAACCTATAAAAAGGAATGCTTTGGTTTTGTGCCCGTTTGTTTTTAGCACAATAATGCTTCTCTACATCCTGGGAGAAAATAACAGATTTGTTACGAAAGTGGTCGATAATGTATTAAAATGCCAGTAAGGGTAAATGCATTCGGTAAAGGTTATAAGTACGGGAACTTTCTCATTTGCATCAGATCTTTTTTGTGGAGTCACATTAAAAAATATAATTGATCAAACTGAAATGGGGGTGGGGGATTATGTCGACTTGCTCGAAAGCCCGTCGTATCCAACTCAAGGTTTCAGTGCTCATCTCTGTTTATAGCCAAATAGCCAGCACTGTCTGCACGAGCAGACACTTGCATGGACATGTGGCAGGCATGACCAGACACCGGAGGGCATGGAATGCTTTAACCTTTCCCGCCGAAGTGGTACCCATTTATCACTTGCAATTTCTTGCCTCCAAAGTGCTAGTTGGCTGGGACAGAGACCGGCGTTCACTCCATCGTGTAGTACCTGGGTCTCAAACTGCTGACCTGCAGCCCATCAAGTTCTCAATCACTAAGTTACGGCAGTCCCTACGGGGAAACATTACAATACAGTAAAATTACCTCCTTGGATTTCCTGTGCCAATCTTTATTTTCGTTCCCGCCTGGGTCTTTCAGTTCTTCCTCTGTGATGCCATCTTGGTTGGTATAAGGGATGGCCCGCCAGTCTCTCGGGGAATTAGAAATGCTTGCAATCTTGGATTCTGTGGCACTGTTTTCCTCCGTCAGTGACCTTGAGGACCGCCTGGTAAATAAGCTTTTTTTTAAGGCTTTCACTCTGAGGCTTTCGCTGTTGCTGCCGCTGGCATCCGAACAACACCAGTCTGGATTGTTCTCCAGCTTGCCACCATGGGAAGAATCGTGGCAGGAAAAAATCCGAGGGGAGGTGCTCTCTTCCGACTGAACGTCGCTCGTCAAGGAATTGAAGTCTAGTTGGGCGCTCACTTTCTCCGGTGGCTGGATCTTCTGATCCAATTGGTTTAGCTTCCCCAGGACTTGGGATATTTCATCCCGGACGCTGGAGAGAGACTCCAGCTTCTTTTCAATTTCCCCGATCCGCAGGACCAGCTTGCAAACGCTGCTTTTCAATTCGTCATCGGCACTGCCCATCTCCAGCCGCGATGCTTTGTCCACCTTGTTCCTGGTGTTCCCATTGGAAATTTTGGCTAAGCATTGGTGTTCGGGGGAACTTTCGCAGTCCGACTTCTGTATCTGAGAGAGAGAGCCCGTACTGTTGTAACAAGATGATTGTATCACCCCACTAGAGCCGCAAACGCTCATGTCATCTAGAAACCTGAAGATGTCACTTATGTCGTCGCTCACAATTTCTGAGTCATCGTCCGATGGCTTCCGAGAATGGCGCTCCCCGTATTTGTTCAGGTTCGGTTGGCACATCTCTCTGCACTTTCTGTTCTCCAACCCTGCGTGATCCGTCTGGGTCCCCACACTATTGCTTTTGTCGGCGCTGAGCAGCTGGACGGAGGTGCAGTTGATACTTTTGTCTTTAAACTTTTTAATGGGTTCGTGGCTCTCCACTTCTAAAATGGCAGGAATCTCTTTGGGTTTGTGGCCATTGGGCTTCACGGCATAGCTGGCCTGGATCATGGGCTGCTGATCCTTTGGGTTGAGATAAGGTTGGTGCCTCTCGGCTGCTGGAAAATTAGGAGACTGCCCGTTTGGACCCTGATATCGGGAGTTCTCCTCCGACTGTTTCCTGTTAAAAAAAGATCGCTCAAAATCAGGTACTTCCTCTGTGTTTAAACTCCAACTCTTGACTGGCCAGGGGGTTTGTTTGCTCGGTTTTCCCAACCACCGTTTGGGATCTTGTGGTCCAAGAACAGTAGTTGGGCCGAAATATGTAGATGCCTGGAGATCATCCAAGCTTTCATGCTTGGCTCGCCTCTTTTCCGGTATAGGAGAATAAATGGGGTTCAAGTATTGACTACTGTAGGGCATTTCGAAGCTGTGGTTGAAGAACACCGGCTTGGGGTCCTCCTTCCTGCTGGGGGGTTCAACCAAGTCATCGTCCCCTTTGCTAGTCGGCGATATCAAGCTAGGCGAGATGGTCAGAAGGTTATGGAAGTCCTCCTTGAAGATGTTCCGCTTCTGAACACACGACTGCATGACGAAGGGTTCGTCATTCGCAATGAAGGTTTCCTTAAGGCTTGTGCTGATCGGCAAGGAGTCCTGGTCAGATATCGATTCGGTCTCAATGTTCATGGGGAAATAGGTGCTTTGCATCTCACAAGGGGGGGAACTGGCCATGGTGTATGACGCCAGGGCCTGCAACCGGTCAAGGGAAGCTGCCCGGCCTTTCAATTCCTTGTTGACGCTGAGCAAAAAGTTCGGCTCTGAAGTCGGGACGAACTGCGGGCAGTCTTGGCATTCTCCCTTCCTGCACTTCAAAGGCCTTGTATTTGAATAACCCCGGCTGAACTCCCCATCCCTCAAGTCACAGTTCATCACACAGTCCATCATATTGCACACCTCTGTATCCGAGCGGCAGGATTCGAGGGATTCTTTCCTCCGCATCTTCTCCCGCCCAACTGGGAGCTTCTCCTTGGCCACCCCTCCGTTCATCTGTATCAGGTTGAATATCGTCACGATGTCGGCAGCCACCATGATCTTCTTTGACTGCTGGTTGTTGATGGTGCACCTCATTTTGTCTTTGAACAAAGTGGCAGGGAAATTTGGATCCAGGCAGGCGGTGTAGAAAAGGACGCTCCGGAGCTTGGCCAACTGGGTCAAATCGAACCGGGCACACAAGGACTTGCAGAGATCTTGGTAGGAGACCATGTTTTGTTTGGTGTCAAGTTCCTCCAAAATGTTCACCAAGAACAGAGTTGAGTCCTGAGTGCCGTCCATGGCTGGTGGATAACACGTTTATTCTGCTTGGTCCGGGTCTAAATGTAACACAAAAGAGAAAGCAAAATCAAAACATGTTTATGTCGAAGCACAATCATTTGGTTTCAATTATTTCCAGTGTTTAAATATGGACTGCAAAATATGGACTGCAAAAGATCAGTTGATGTATCCTCTTCCCCTAGACTGATATGTCAGGCAAAATATAAACTGTTTAGCATGCTTATGGTTAAGAGGCTGAACTTGACGACTGGAAAGATGGCAGGTCAGCAGTTCTAGTCCTAAGTGTTCCATGACAGAGTGAGCTTCTGTCTCTGTCCCAGCTCCTGCCAACTTAGCAGTTCAAAAGAAAGAAATTGGAAGCAGATAAAAAAATTTTTTGCATCACAGAAAAATAAAATAAAAACTGTTGGTTACTTAGTCTAATCAATGTGCCTATACTAAATCAAGTGTGCTGAATCCAAATCTGAAGTCCGATTCTGCCTAGGACATCAGGATCCTAAGTTAATTACATGTATAGACACAATTAGCTACGTTCTCTCATTCCTTAACCCGACTCATCTTTAGCTCAAAACAGATTCACTATGGTCTAGCTGTACTATCCAATAAGATGGTTTGACTCTAGAGACAAGCCCTTGGTCCATCTCGCCTTATATACCTATTTCTGACATCAGCTCACTGACTCGCCCAGACATGCCCGGCCGCTGCTGGAACACACATGCCACTAGGGGACATGATTCAGCTGAAGCAGCAGCAGACATAGTGGTAGCTGCAACTGTCATAAGGTTCCCATGTAAAAATACATTACCCAATTGCCAACCATTTGAACAGATATAGCATGCCTATAACTTAAGATCTGTATGTGACAGGCAGATTCTGAGTTCAGATTTGGAATCGGCACACTCGATATCATGTAAATCGCATGTGTTATTCCCAGTGGCAAAATCATTCTTGTACAGTGTAATCATACTATTTAGCAAAACATAAATGGGGCTTCTTCCTGATCAGAAACTATTGAGGCAGTCATATGATAGACCACCACGCACCGAATCAGATTTACGGTAACTAAATCGTGGTACCCCAACGCCAAAGCAGAATGAAGGCGGGAAGGATCGCCGTCACTCTGAACAGGCTTCTTGATCGTCCGATTTGTCTGACGAGGCTACTGATTTATCTCTCCCCCCCCCCCCTTCTTCTTTGTCTTGCTTTGCAGAGGAGAGAGAATGAAGCGTCCCACAAAAAGCCATTTAAAAACCAACGAACCTCTTTTCAGCTCGGCATTAATCGTCGGATAGAGTTAGTATTTTATTACAGGAGCCACTTGTTAGAATTACGATCCCTGAAACCCAAAGGGGGAAGGAAACCGTGGGCATATGTTTCAATGGCCTCAGTTACACTCATCCTATCGTCTCAAGCAGGTTTTATATATATATATAGTTTCTCAAAGGTGTTCCCATTGATGCGGCTGACAAAGGCTGTCCTCTTTCTATGCCACGATGAGACCATATGTGAAAAACGCAAAGGGAAATGTGATGCCTATTCAAACCCACATCTGTGTTCACAGTGGACTGTGGCTTTAGATGTTTTCCTGTGATGAAGTTCAGGACGGGAGATGAACTCTCTAGAAAAAGGTCTGACCTCATCTTACCCCTTCCTAGAATAGTGCTCATAACCCAGAGTCCAGGAAAGTTACCTCTCGAATTTCAACTTCATGAGTCTCACCAACTCAAGAGCTGTAAAAATGATCTATTTTGAATTTTATGAAGAAGAAGAAGAAGAAAAGGTATGATATACATCTAGGTCAAGGTCTCCCTTGCTTGAAAGCCAGTCATATCCAACTCTAGGGTTCAATGCTCATCTGTTTACAGCCAAAGAGCCAGCACTGTCTGTGTCTGCAGATGTTCCTGTGGTCATGTGGCAGGCACGACTAGCTAAATAGGTAATCTAGTGGGTAGGCCCCATCTCCGTTTACAGCCAAAGAGTCAACGCTGCCTGCGGACATTTCCATCATCATGTGGCAGGCATGACTAGAAGCTGGAGAGTACAAAATGCTGCTACCTTCCCTGCCAACATGGTGCCTGTTTATCTACTTGCATGGAATGATTCAACCTTTCCTGCTGAAGTGGTACCTGTTTATCGACTTGCAACTTCTTGCTTTCAAACTGCCAGGTTGGCAGGAGCTGGGAGAGATGATGGGCGCTCACTTTGTTGCACAGCGCTCGGGTCTCAAACTGCTGACCTGCTGACCTTCCGGTTGTCCAGCTCAACGTCTTAACCACTAAGCCACTCCAGTCCTTAGAATATACATCTAACAAGTGATCAATGAGGAAGTGCGCTTTGCATGTACAACAGAACTGGTGAGTCGGACCTAGATAAGCCTTTTCTGACCTACTGAAGTCTCAGTTTCCATTATCCCCAGCCACCTGTCTGGAATGATACTGCTTGTATTCAACACCTCGGGAGGGGGGGGGGGACACACACAGTTTATTGCCTTTGCCGGCTCCCACGACTGCAGTTTTTAATTTTACTTTTAATTTTTAATTGCACATCCAACATTTAATCGCCCTGCATACTGTGCCGGTGGCTTTTTGCGGTAGAGATGGGTTCTTTTATATGCCACGATCCCATTTCACCGTCCCAAAATGTGCCCAAGGGCACAGGAGGGACAAGACAGAGAGAAACAGCTCTTTAAAGAAGGTCATATCCAGGTTCCTTGCACCGCATGGTTTGCTAAGAGGCAGGGAGGACGGTTTGTGTGTCAGCAAAAATAATCCCTGCCCAGAACCAGGCTAGATGTAATCATGGATCACAATGTTTGCGTTGTTTTCTTGCAGTGCTTTTATCAATATATCCTAGACATGCAGCACAGGAGATATGAAGCAAATTAAATAAACGGACCTATTGCTTCTTCAGCCCAGCATCGTGTGCCAGTTTCAAAATCGATTTTGCTTTCTTTTCCATTCAGTCCAGCTATAATCACAAAGCTGTTTGGAATTCTCCCAGATCGAGCCAGGATTTAGGACAGGCAGAACTTGGAGCATAGTTGAAACAAAACAGAAGAACTATTCTTGCCAAGGAATGTAGAGAAGGAAGTGTGTTCATGTGTAAAAAACCTTGAGTATGGGAAATCAGAGATTGAACATAAGATGTTCAAATGCATAGACAGTCAAAGACCTTCTACAGCCTGTGGCCTGGATCCAGATCCAGCCCCTGAGGCCAATTCATCTGGCCCGCACTGCCCTTGTCGCTCCCGGAAGTGGAAGTAAAACCCGCAGGCTGTACGGGAGCATTTTACTTCCACTTCTGGGAGCGACAAGGGCGGCATGGGCTGGATCCAGCCCACAGGCCATAGCTTGGGCACCCCTGGTTTAAGCAGAGAAAAGGTTGCAAAACGTATCTGCTGCGAAACAGATTGCAAGGCGCATTTTATTTCTGTTTCCGAGGGATTGAATACAAGCAGTATCATTCCAAGCAGGTGGCTGGGGATGATGGAAAATGGAACCATGTGACCGGCCCACTGAACCAGGTGACCAGCCTGTGGTCTGAAAAGTTTGGGCACCCCTAAAAATCAAGGCTCTGGAACCCGAATATACAAAACATTGATTCAACAGTTATAACTATTGGGACTGCAGTGGTTTAGTGTTTAAGACACTGAACGTGAGGTCTGGAAGGTCATCAGGGCATCAGTTCGATTCCCGAGTACTGCAGGACAGAATGAGCACCCGTCTCTGTCCCAGCTCCTGCCATCCTAGCAGTTCGAAAGCAAGAAAATTGCAAGGAGATAAATAGATACTGATTTGGTGGGGAATGTAACAGCATGCCGTGCACCCTGGTGTCTAGTCATGCCTGCCACATGTCCACGGAAATGTCTGCAGGTGAAGAAAGTGCTGGCTCTTTGGCTGTAAACGGAGATGAGCACCGAACCCTAGAGTCGGATACGACTGGATTTTGAGCAAGGGCGACCTTTACCTATAACTTAGCTCCAACTTGCCTGTTTCGAATCTAAAACCTTATGGTCCCCCTTCCGTCTCAACTAGAAACTGGAAGAGAACATGCCTACCAAGGTATCCACCCATCCTGACACCACCTCCTTAAATATAAAGAACCAGATGTCTTAAGTCAGCGAGCCAAGCTGCATACTACAGACAAAGGGAATGAGAAAGACTCAGCTTGAGGCAGCCAAGCCTGGACTGGTTTCTCAGAACTAATACATATACATATATGAATGTTGAAATGTTTTCCACCAACCTCCACCAGGCTTATATCAAAAGCAGCAGATCAGACAAGAATATTGCTTTATCTGTTCCAGGCCAGTCTCAGAAAAAAGTGCCTTCTATTAACAATGAACGAGAAAAGATAGACAGTAAAACCACTCCTTACCGTAAAAAGTCTGTTCCATAGGCTTTTATGTAAATCGGTTTTTTTATTTACTGTATATACTCGAGTATAAGCCTAGTTTTTCAATCCCAAAAATGAGCCCCAGAAAGGTAACTCTGCTTGTATGCGGGTCAATGACCACGAGGGTCCCAAGATGGCATCAGATTGAGAAGTGCCAAAAAATTAATTAATTTTACAATTTTTTCATGTATTTTGGTTATTGAAACTCACTTAGCAGGAGCTGCATTTCCCATCCTCGGCTTATACTCAGGTCAATCTATTTTCCTGGGGTTTCAGGTCAAAATTAGGTATTTTGGCTTATATTCGGGTCGGCTTATACTTGAGTATGTATGGGTAACTCGAAGCAAACCCATAGAGAAAATGAACTTTTACATAACTCGAAGCAAACCCATAGGGAAAATGATATTTATGTAAATAGAAGCAAACCCACAGGAAAAATGATTTTTTTTACATAACATGAAGCAAACCCATAGGAAATTGTGTTATGTAAATCGGGACATTTATGTAAATCAGGACATGGCTTTAGTGCAAAAATCATTATGTAAGTCGAATTTTATGTAACCTGAGGCATATGAAAGTCGGGGTTTTACTGTACTTTGTCTTTGGAAAGAGAGTTTTTCCAACATGGGATCATACTACAGTATGAATAGGCTCCCACTAATAAAGATTGCCCTTGCTCAAAAGCCAGTCGTATCCGACTCTAGGGTTTGGTGCTCATCTTTATTTATAGCCAAAGAGCCAGTGTTGTCTGCCTCTGCAGATGTTTCTGTGGACACGTGGCAGGCATGATTAGACACCGGAGTGCATGGAACACTGTTCACATTTCCCACCAAAGTGGTCCCTCTTTATCTATTTGCAATTTCTTGGCTTTCGAACTGCTAGGTTGGCAGGAGCTGGGACAGAGACAGGAGCTCTGTCTGCCATGCAGCACTCGGCAATCGAACTCCAGCCTTCCAGTTGCCGAGTTCAGTGTCTTAACCGCTTGAGCCACCGCAGTACTACACTACACTATTGGGGGGGAAACCTGCACTACACTATTGAAAAAACACACAATATCACTTGCAATTTGCCAGAACTGCATTGTTTGGGTCCTTAGAATAAGATTCTAAAGGCGTGACTTGAATCAGTCCTTGACTTTAATTAGATCATGCTGAATTATTTCCCATACTCCCTGTGTTAAGATGGGGACACTGTAACTTAGCACTTTGTCTTCTGGAAGAATAAGCTGCAGAACCCATCATTCTCTTCCACCTTTCTAAAACTACCTGTTCTGAAGCAACAAGATACCTTTTGCCATCCCAGTTATGCACAGGGAAATTGCAAAAGAAATCCAGCAGGGAGGACAAGTAATCAGAGTGACAAAAAGATTCTCTAACACACACACACACACACACACACACGTTTAATTTGATGCAACTGTGGGTAAACCTGAAGAGTCCGTATTGAGTCAATATGCCCAGGTTATCCCAGCTGGAAAACTTAGGATCGGTCATAGGAAGAAATGAACATGTATAATGCCAAATTCCACCACTATCGTGTTAAGCGAAAGACTTCAATAGAATCACCTTCGCAGGAGTAAAGAGCAAACTCTACAGTACGAGGGAAACATAGCAGAGCATTACATAAAGGCTTGTTTTTTGTGCCAATGTTCCATGTTGGCACATAAGTTGTTTGATTCTGATAGGGACAAGAAGAGAGGCAGCGTGGTGTAGTGGGTTCAGAGTCAAATCAGGACTCAAGACACTGGCTGGCCACTGAAACTCAATGGGTGAGTGCAGTGGTAAGCGACTCTTGGACATCTTATACACCTCGGGTCTTCCATGGGTGTGTGCAAGTGCACACACATTCCGACAGAGACCATTCCAGGCTTTATTATTACATAGTATTAATCAACCCTAGTGCTTTGCTTTACCCTGTTCTAGGAGCCAAGATTTTAAAGCTGCTCTCTGCATAAACAATCCAGGCTACATCCTTAGATCTCAGATCTGTGGGCTTACGGAAGTGAATCAAACTGCGGAACTCACATCCATATGAGGCACCAGGGTTTATCGGTTGAGAGGGAATGCTAGCCTGCTATCAGTCCCTGTTCCACCAAATTCAGGGGCTACAAATGTTGGTTACTTCTCTGGCCAAAAACTTTACAATGCCTTCAGCACTGCAGTCAAAGGTATGTTTGCTCCAAAGAAACACATTCAAATGGCCTCCGACATAACCTGATTCCAGCTTGACATGTCCCTTCTGGGACTCTTGCTTGCTGTCTGTTTGTTACCCCTATATCCTCCCATGAGGTCAAGGGGCAATCACAATTCCTTCCCTCTAGCTTGACCCAAGCAATATTATAGAGGCTAGGCTGAAAGAGGGTGAGTTTCATGGCCGAGTGGGGATTTGAACCCAGGTTTCCTTAGTCCCATATTTTAACCTTTACACCCCATTGAAAACATTCAAAGATAAGCTTGATATCTTTCTGAGTTAACAAATAAAGCACACTCAAAACAGGAAAAAAATTGAAATATTGACAAGTCTAGAACACCCTTCCTTCCTTCTCCATCTCTCCTTTCCTTCTCCATCTCTTTACCTGCTTCCTTTCATTCTTTCTCCCTTTCCTTCCTTCCCTATCTCTCCTTTTCTTTCTCCATCCCCTCTTCCTTCATTCCTTCTCCACTTCTCCTTCCTTCATTCCTTCTCCATCTCTCCTTACCTTCTTCCTTTCTCCATTTCCTTCCTTCTCCATCTCTCCTTTTCTTCTTTTTCTATCTCCCCTTCCTTCATTCCTTATCTCTCCTTACCTTCTTTCTTTGTCCTTTCTTCCCTCCTTCTCCCTCTCCTTACCTTCTTTCATTCTTTCTCCACTTATCCTTCCTTCCTTCATTCATTCAGACCAACTGTTTACATTTCCCACCCACCCTTTTTCTCTACATCCATGCACATCTATTGGCCAATGGAAGAGAAGGTTGCCCGTCCATGACGAAATGAGCAATAGTCCATAAAAATTGTATGCTACTATAAATCTTCTCTTCGCCTCAAATGCGACATGAGAAGACCGTGCCATTAAATGTGATTAAAACTGCCTATTTGGTGGGGAGATAAGTCAGCATTAAAAATAATCAGCATCGTAATTAGAGCAAGCACACACATACAAGGTGGTTAAGTTGTACATTGCAAAGAGGGAAGTTGTCGCAAATGAAACAGCTCCGCTAACGAAATCCTGGAAAGCTAAGAGTTGTGGAAGACTACACAGGCCACTTCATCAGATGCATGAAGTTGGCTTTTCAGGCACTTAATGGTTTTGCTTGTATATTGTCCTAACAAAGCTTCCACCTGCTTATTCCAGCACCCCAAATGCTTCCAGAGGAAGGAGGTGGATGGTTGAACTTGCCTCGTTCACACAATGGCTTCTACACAAGGTCACTGGTTTACGGTTTCAACCTCCCTGTGGACCCCTCACCCGCTGGACCAAGCAGGACATCCTTGGGTGACAAGGTGGCTCCTTCATGGGGTCTTGATTCGCTCTCCCTCAGCTGAGAGAGCAGACAAGAAGTGAGAAGGTGAGGATGATTGGGGGGGGGGGCAAGGAACCGAAGGAGAATGCCTCATCCCCTGGGGACTCAAGCATCAAGCAGGCCCTCCTTCTTCACCTTGAGCAGGTGACTGGTCAACAAAACTGTGGTTTCACCTTCCTGGCATCAGCCCAAACCAGGCTGTGGATGGGTCTCAGGGACACTGGTGGGGAAGCGAAGGCAGAAATGTGTTGCTTTTCCTTCACCATAGGAGAAAGCGAGATGGCTGGGATTTTTGCCATCCACTCTGTACAAAACCTGCTTTCATGCAAAGAGAAGGTTGCGCGAGAGTAAAATGGACAACACATTTCCTGCAATACCCCATAACTGCCGTAAATAAAGGAAATATCAAATATCCAAGGAGAATGCTTTGTTTTTACTTGGTGTTTCCTTACTGGGCACCTTCCTTCCTTCTTTCTATATGCTTCCTTTTTTCCTTCCTTCCTTCTCTCTGTCTTTTATTCTTCCTTCCTTCCCTCCATAATTTATTCTTCCTTCCTTCTCTATTCTTTATTCTTCCTTCCTTCTCTCTATCCTTTATTCTTCCTTCCATCTTTCTATCCTTTATTCTTCCTTCCGTCTTTCTATCCTTTATTCTTCCTTCCGTCTTTCTATCCTTTATTCTTCCTTCCTTCCTTTCTTTCACCAGTTTTAAAAATACTGGCTGCTTCAAATACAGTTTCCCATGGTAGGGCAAACTTTAAACTGATGGTGATGATTACTGCTATTAAAGTACTATTGTTCTCTTATGTAACTAAAACCCTGCATTAGGTAAGTGCTCCGTTAAGATACTGGAAAGAGATGGGGGGGGGGGGAGTGCAAATTGTAAAGATGAAAAATAGCTCAAGTTGTTGTTTGATGTATGACTGCCTCTCTCTCTCTCTCTCTCTCTCACACACACACACAAACACACTCAAACTCACATATATAGGTTTAGAAGTTTCATTTTACAGACCCTGGCAAAGTCAGATGCAATTGACTTCCTGGTGATACTTCCTGCCAATGATGTTAATTAAAACAAGACTAAGTTAATTTTTTGTTGTAAAATCCCATGCAGGGGAAAAAATGAACAGCACCTCTGAGATTTCCAAGGAAGTCATAAACCCAGAGGAACCCAGTCTCCCTGGGGAAGAGACACTTCCAAACAATTCATCCCTTCTCAAAAAATAAATGCCTGCAGGCTCCCAGGATTTCTGCCCTAAAGCCTTGAATTTTTTTACCCATCATGATGCCTATTTGTGGCAAAGAGGCAGGGAGAATAACGCCCATGGTTCTCCCGCCGTCCCTTAGATCAGTGATGGTGAACCCTGGCACTCCAGGTGTTCTTGAACTTCAATTCCCAGAAGCCCAAGTCAGCACTCCTGCTGATCAGGGGCTTCTGGGAATTGAAGTCCCAGAACATCTGGAGTGCCAAAGTTCACCCTAGATAGATGCCTCTGCCAGGATGTTGTTGGGTAAAATTGCTGGCCAGCCAAGTGCGCATCGCCACAACCCATCCCCACAATTCAGACTGTTGTTTGGGAGGAAGAAGTGGAAGCAGGGAAGGGAAAAGAGGAGAGGATATCAGGATCCCTGAAAGGCCAGAGAGGCTGGGTCCAAACCCAGTCCTCTGCCAATGGAAAAGTTTTCTCTCCCCTGCCAGCTCCTTAACCAGACGATGACCCACTAACCAAGATCTGTGGGTGAAGAAGGCTCCAGCCCATCACAGATCCGGTGTCCCTTTCAAGGGTTTAGGATTTCAAAAGGAGGCAGCTTTCTCTCCCCACGCGGTGCCAAACCTCCCAGCTCTTCCAGGGAGGAAGGATGGGGGGGGGGGTCAGACGGGTCCCTCTCCTCCAGATGTTATCTCTTCGCAGCCTCTGGCAAACTCCTCACCTTTGGGGGGGGGCGTCTTGGAGAACCGACAAGAGAAAAGGAAGCCCCTTGCCCAAGACCAGACCTTCCCTTCCCTAGAAGCCCAAGAAGCCGAATTGGGTTTGGGGATTATTATTTTTTTTTTTTTTTGGGGGGGGTTGTTGTCCCAGAATTAGTCTTACCTTAAACTTGCCTCGTTTTGCTGGGGAGGGAAAGGACACGATCCAGGCTTGCTTGTTTGGATGGATGGATGGTTGATTAATTGGTTGGTTGATTTCCTTCCTTTGGGGGGGGGGGTGGTGGTGTGGGGAGAAGGTGTCCTTATTATTTCTCTCCCCGGATCCTCCTCCTGCCCTGGCCGCTTCTCTCCCTCCTCACACCAAGCGCTTGGTGGGCTGCTGTTGCAGCTGTGTTGGGCGGCCGCTGGCAAACCAAAGGGAGAGGAAGAGGAGCGGCGGGGCCCCCTCCCCCGAAGGCTCGCCCCATGGCGCCCGTCGCCGCGAGGGACACCGAAAGGCAGGAGGAGGAAGGCCCGCGGGTTCGATCCTTCCTTTGCACCCGAGGAGCCGGAACCGGACTCTGCGCAGGGCTCGGGGCGTTTGCAAGATGCTGAAACACACACACACCTTCCCTCTCCTCCTGAGTGTGTGTGTGTGTGTGTGTGTGTGTGTGTGTGTGTGTGTGTGTGTGTGTGTGTGTGTTCGTGGCTTCTCCAAGATGTCAAGGGCTCTGGATATTCCTCAGCCAGGAGATCGAGCGACAGAGAGCTCAGGGGATGGAGGAGTCCATTCTTCCTCCCCTCCCTCTTCCTCTCTCCCTCACCTTTTCTCTCCCTGGATGCCTTCCTTCCCTCTCCTCCTCCTCCTCCTCCTCCTCTCCTATTTCCCCTTCTCTTTCCCTTCTCCCCCTCACCTTCCTCTCCTGGCCGACCGTTCCCTCTTTCTCCCCATCTCTCCCCCTTCTTATTTCCTTTCCATCTCCCTCCCGTTCACCCTGCCTCCCATTCTGTCCCCCACCCCCGTGTGTCACTCATTCACACACACACAAACGCACAGCGTGCATGCAGATTTCAACTAGGCACAAATCCAGTTGGAAAAGACCCGCTGGAGAATGAGAGGAGGAGGCAAACCAATGTTGGCTGGGCACAGGTTGGCAGCATCTCTTCAGAACTACAGGCACCAGTCTCCACTCACTCACACACACGCACCGGATCCATCCTAGTGTGATGTGTCTGCCAGAAGACCAACTAATGAGGGGTAACATCATCATCTTAGTTCGTCCTCTGGCAGAGACGGAGCCAAATGTGAGAAAGGCCATCGCATGGACACTAGATATCCCTCATCTTGAACCCAGGGTGGAGACCCATTGAGTGGGCAGAGCCTACATTGTGGGCGATCTAGTCATGCCTGCCATATGACCATGTATACAGCTATAAACACAAGCAACACTGGCTCTTTGGCTGTAAAGGGAGATGAGCACTGCACCCTAGAGTTGGATAGGACTGGCTTTTGAGCAAGGGAGACCTTGAACCACTTCCAGAGACAAAACCTGATGTCAAATTTCAATACCGATCAGGGATCTTCTGTTATTAGGTAACGGTTGCCCTTGCTCAAAAGCCAGTCGTTACCAACTCTAGGGTTCAGTGCTCATCTCTGTTTATAGCCAAAGAGCCAGTGGACTTGATCCACAAAAGCTCACGTTAAAATACAGCAGTTCGTCTTTAAGGGGGCCACAATGTTTTTGTCTTTTTGTTTTGTTTACTCTATGATAGGCTTGCAGAGAATAAAACTTTTTAAATGGTAGCTGTGTTAGTCTGGGCAGGGCAAGGAGGGGGGCATGGCCACCCAATTTCACTTCCCCCCCCCGCCGCCCCCTTCCCGAAGGCCACCCAATTTTGAGGCTAACTTGCTCTCCCATTTCTTTTGTTGTGTTGCTGCCCATCACATCCCTTGCAGAATTAAATCACAAACACACTTGACGTGAAAGGCTGCATTCCTGGAGGTCCACAAAGACCCAAATGCTATGATTTATATTCTTTTTAACAACAGTGGACTTCTTTACAGCAGTTCTCTAATATCAGGTGACAAAACACATACGCCGGACAAAATCTTGTTGCGGCAAGAACATCAAGTTGTAGGTCCGTTTATCAGTGAGGATTTGGTGAGTCAACCCCTCTGGAAGTCCCATTCATTCAGCCGGAGCGGCTGTTGTTGTAACTTATTATGCTACACTATGTCCAAAGTAGAGTCGGCCCACTGAATAAATGGGATTTAGAAAGAGGTTGACTCACCAATTCTCCTCTGATTCAACACTTGAATGTGACTTACTATGGCATGCCTTACGGTTTCAGCTGCTCTGTGCTACTATTTTACCTTGAATCGGTGCTGGAGAATACATTTCATTCCACAGTAGCGGCAGAAGGTAAAATATTAACACAAGAGGTGCAGACTATCCTTTGTGGGCTTTGCCAATGCTGTTGGATTACGTTTCATTTTAGAGCTCCGGTGCAGCTCGCAAGAGATATTCTGGACCATGTAAGAATCCTACACCAGCTGGTAAAACGCTTCTTGCGGCCAATGCTTGGGAAGCATGAAACTGGAATTTCTTTTACCGCTTTGCTTAGCGTTTCCCTTAAAGACTAATTTCCAGCTTGTGGTTAGACAAGATTGCCATGTAACTCAGCGCCTCTGCTCCACTCCAGCACAGGGTCCGGGTGCTTCAACTAGAAGGGCAGTTTGATGAGTTCTTGCCTTTCCTCTAGTGAAACGGAGATCCGAAATGGAAGCGCAAACTTCAGCACAGTTTAAGCATTTGCTATCAGAATGCATCCTATATGAGAGTTACAGTAGCGTAGCGATTAAGATGCTGAGCTTGACAACGGGAAGGCTGGCAGGTCAGCAGTTCGAGACCTGAGTGCTGCATGACGGAGTGAGCTCCTGTCTCTGTCCCAGCTCCTGCCTACTTAGCATTTCAAAAAGTGAGAAAATGCAAGTAGATAAACAGGTGCCACTGCGATGGGAAAGGTAACAGTGTTCCATGCGCTGTGGCCTGCCCCATTTCCATGGAAGCTTCTGCAGACACAGACAGTGCTGGCTCTTTGGCTGTCAATGAAGATGAGCACCAGTCTCTAGAGTTAGACACGACCGGCTTTCGGGGAAGGGAGATCTTTACCTAAAGTAGATATGCATGTATTGCATGCTCTCAAGTTGATACTTGCAGCATCACTTTCTTGGGCAACTTTTTAAAGCTGGGGCTCAGGTCATGCTTCCTCAGACAGCTTCGGGGGCCGGATGGCCATTTTATTATTTATTTGTTTATTTATTTAATCATATTTATACGCCGCCCTCCTCACAAGTGACCCAGGACGGCAAACATGACCTTAAAACAGAAAAAAACACAGCACATCAATAAAACCCTATCAATATGATATTGCCCTTCCTCCAATTTCACCCTTCCTCTGCCACATAGCACTTCTGGGTGTGATGGAGGCGAGGGGTGGGACGGTGGTACATGAAATGGTGCCATGGGCCGCATCTGGCTCACAGGCTGCAAGTTCTAGGGTTTTCTGGGCAGAAAATAGCATTCCCTTCTTCTGAGTGCAAGCATGGGGTATGCTTTTCCAGGAGTCACAGTGGGACAACTGAGCACCCAATCTCTGGTTCTGCACCCAGATGCCTACAACACTGAACTATCCAGCCCGTTGGGTGTATCCTAGGGTATTTAATTTCCCTAGGATCAAAACAGAACTCAAAAAAGAAATGCAAAGATAAGGGGATTTTTGTTTTAAAACAACAACAACACAGAATGGAGAAAATGAAGGGAGCCAAAATACTGCCATCATCTAATGAGAAAAGAAAAGGAGTAGGTTTTTGGTTGTTGGGTTTTTTTAAAAACAGATGGTCATGCGAGGTAAAATAAATGGGAATGAAATGAAGAAGGTTTAAGTGTTTCTGAGCAGAATAATTTGGCAGGCTGATTTGAAGGCAACATAAATGTCCCTGCTCGACCCCTCTCCCTCTGGAGTCAGAAATCACATGGTGATATCGAGCCCCTGTAGGAAAGGAATGAAGAGGAGAAGAAAAGTGTTGAATCTAATTTTTAATGAGGCTTGTTCTCCGCCTTGAGCACTTGCTTTTATTGGAAAGATGGGATACAAACGCCAAAATTAATCAAGCAATAATCCCCTACTCGGTTCTTTGAACCATTCCTTGCAGGGCTTGGCCTCTAAACAGCTCATTATTCTTAATGAAAACCATCAGCTCAACTACTGCTCCTCCTGCATTCAAAGTAAATTATGGTCTTTCTTAAAACAGCTTCTAAAAACAGGAGCCAAATGGAGCATCGCAAAAGTTAACGAAGGGTGCACTTTAAGTGCCTCTCTCTCACACACACTGAATTTATGAAAAGCTACCTATTTCAGCCCAGAAGTCCCAGAATCTTGACACAGTGTAATGAGCCTCAAAGCCAGAATTTGGACAGGTTTCCTTTTATCTCAGATTTGATTTTTTAAAACCCACTTAAATCTTTCCCGTCAAATGAAAGAAGAACTGTGCAAATGTTTGGAAATTCTTATTAGAAGCGACCAAACAAAATTCTCAACTCCCTGCATTATTTTGTGTGGCATTAATGCTCCCCAATGTAAAGAGCATCTACACTGGGTATTAACTGTTATCAAAGGTAAAGGTTTCCCTTGGTCGAAGGCCAGTCGTATCCAACTCTAGGGTTCAGTGCTCATCTTTCTTTCAAAGCCGAAGAGCCAGCACTGTCTGCTTCTGCCGATGTTTCAGTGGTCATGTGGCAGGCATGATTAGACACCAGAGTGCACAGAATGCCATTTGCCTTCCCACCAAAGTGGTCCCTATTTGTCTACTCACAATTTCCTGCTTTCGAACTGCTAGGTTGGAAGGAGCTGGGACAAAGATGGGAGCTCATTCCATCCTGCAGTACTCAGGAATCGAACTACTGACCTCCCGCCTTCCAGTCAGTGTCTTAGCCACTTGATTAAGTACCAGTTAAAGATGTCCAGGTTTTTACACGATCCTTTTCACAATTCTAAGGGGCAAGAGACAGAACAGGCCACATTTCCAAAGTGCAATATCAGAACTGGCCCTTAGAGGGAACCAGGAAGTACTCTACGGCCAACTTGTTGAAAACTCATACTGCAATATGTATATATTTGATTGCACTATTATATATATATATAGATAGATATGCAATCAAGGAAATGGTAACAACAACAATCAGGACACCCAGAATCAATGAGCAATTGAAAGGATTCTTTGGAAAATAATGGTCCAGGCTGTTCGCACAAGTCAGTCTGATTGCACATACATTTCTCATAGCATTGAGATGTCAACACAAACAGCGGCACTGAACGTGAACGTGGGGAGAAAACAGAGCACAAAAATAAAGTGAAACAAAAAATAACAAAAGAGAATAAGAGTTCATTGGTTAGGTCTCCTCCCTGCCCGTCAACCAGTCAACCAGCCAGCCAGCCAGCCAGCCAGCCAGCCAGCCAGCCAGCCAGCCAGCCAGCTAAACAAACAAACAAACAAACAAACAAACAAACAAACAAACAAACAAACAAACAAACAAACAAACAAACAAACAAACAAACAAACAAACAAACAAACTCTCCCCAGAGCCCAACTGGCATTTTGACTCTTGAATTATTCATAAATCACCCTTAAAACCTCATTTATTTCTGCCAAGGACTGCCATCCAGTCCCGTACCTTTCATTAATTTGGTGCATTTCTCATCAGTACATCTGGTAAGGGACGGATTGATTTCTCCCAAGCAGTCCCATGCCAAAAAGCCTTTAGCTGAACAAAAATCAGTGCCCTCTCATCAATCATCTGCTGATTGCCAAAGCTGGTTCAAAGGGACATTGTTTAAACCACATTGTGCCCAAAGATGCCGGCTCTACATGTGCCCTTTCCACTGGTACTAATAAGAGACAGCAAAATTGTGCCTAAAGGCCATAGGGCTCCCTAAATCCTATTTCTTTTCCACCCCAGAAAAAATTGCTTCTGAAATACCAGACATCACAATTTCCTTCCAAGCTTCTTCATTAATTACCCCGACAAGGCTTCTTAAATGCTACATTTGCAATCAGTTTTCAGCCCCTGTGTTTGAACGAGTGCTTCATAATTCACTAGTCTGAAAGCCTGCCACACTATATTGTTGCTCTTTTGGTTTTAACTGGTTTTGTTTTATTCGTAGAAGACTGTGCTGGCTTAGTGGTTAAGACACTGAACTTGACGACTGGAAGGTTGGCAAGTTGGCAGCTTGAAACCCAAGTACTGACCGACAGAGTGAGCTCCTGTCTTTGTCCCAGCTCCTGCCAACCTACAGCTCAGAAGCAAGAAACTGCAAGTACTGTACTGCAAGCCTCTTCATAGATGCAATTAAGCCACTTTAAATAACTCCTAGACTTAAGCCTCTTTCGGTAACAAAAGAAACCCCACAAAGAGGAGGAACCTGCCTCTGTAATTTGCACAGCTTGCTCATTCCTTCTGTCTGGCTCACAGCTTGGAAAGCAGACGCCTCGGGGACCAATATGTAGACCCAGCAGGATGTGGACAGTACTGTAATGCCAAGGGGAGGGGGGGAATCATACGACAACAACCTTCTGATTTTATTGAAGTTAGATTTTAACTGGGTACAGTTTTGACATTTCAGGCTGACCACAATGACGGAAAACTGTTAGACTGATGTGACATTTTAGCTCTTCATTCGCTGACCTTGTCATGCTCTAAATCAACTCATCCCCAAGTCTATGATGGTCCAACCTTATCACGGTAAGTGATGGAACTCTTCCTGCTGATCTTACGTCCTGTGGACATTATCACTCATGTCTTCTCTGATGGCGTGACAGAGATATATCTATTACTACCTTTGCAAGGGCCACTGGGCAATATTGGAACAAATCACACCTTCTCAACCAAGTTGGTGTGGTTTGGATCATTTTCTATGAGGCCTATATGGAAATAGAAAGACCTGACTCAGGGCCAACACAAAGCAAAATAATTCACATCCAAAGCTTAAACTTGCCCCTTGGGAAATAAGTAATGGTGGAGATCACCTTCTGCTACATACCTTTTCGTAATCCATGAAAGTGAAAAAGACACCTTGCAGAAATGAGAATCATGATCTTTACCACTATAAGTCAGATAAAGACCTTATCCTTCTTCTCCCCAACTGTCTCCCAAACTATAACAGTACAGATTCTGGTATAAATCACTGTCACGTCTGTCTCTGTCTCACCTATAAGGAATCTTCTACCACCTCTTCTTCTTCTTTCATGTCCTGGACAAAAGTTGAACTTCCAAAATGACGCCACCCTCTTTGCTTTGTCGTTGGCCAAAATTAAATCCTCATCGGTACGTGTTTCTGGTAAATAAGCTGATTCTGCATCACTCCACATTCACACAGCATGTTGTTGTCCACCAGCAGCCTCCACTTGAGTATGTTGGTCTTGCGTTGAGGGACTCCAACCCTCAGCCTGTTCAGGGTCCTCCAAGTGATGTAGGCGAGGTTGAGCAGCTATATCCTCTTTTAATGTCATTCCTTGTCCACTGAGCTCCTTCCTCCATCTTCTAATTTGATTTTGCTCTTGCGTACCCTCAAGAGTATTTGTTCCTGCCATAAAGTGCTCTTCCTGGAGCTGAGTTGGTGGACTTGATGATTGATGTTTCCTTCAGTGACTCAAGTTTGTATAAGCAGGAACTTTAGCAGGCTGGAGAGGAAGTTACCTTTGAAGCCCAGATCTGAAGATCTGCCAAAATCACCTTCTTCTTTTTCCCCTTCTTCCCATTGCTGTTAGTAAACATCAGTCAAAGGATATGTGAACTAAAAATACACACACACTGAGAGAGAAATTGGAATATTGGAATCCTGGAATAAAGACATTCAAGCCCACTTCTTGTATTTTGTCATAACAGCTAACCTGTAATGGAACTAAGTACTGTACAATACAGTAATACCTCGGATAACGTTTACCTTGGTAACGCTAAAATCGCATAATGTTAAGCAATCTGGGGAGGAGAATTGGATCGAATAACGTTAAGGTCCTATGGGATGGATCGGATAACAACCGCTAAAGCCTGTGCGGTTACAATGTATCTCTATGGAGCTTTAACGTTATCCGATCCATCCCATAGGATTTTAACATGCATTGGATAATACTAAAAATTGGATAACACCAAGACTTGTGGAACCAAGTCTTAGCGTTATCTGAGGTATTACTGTAGTTCTAAAACCCCTGGTGATCGAGAAGAAACTACTGTACCTCAAAGATATGAGTATGGTGTACTCTTTTAAATTATGTATATCAGATTTCTTTTCTTTTTGTCTTCTGTTTTTCCAGAATTACATTAGAATTCCTATCAGCTGCTTGCAAAACAACTCGACATCTTCAAGGGCCAGTTGGTTCTTAAAGATTGACAGCATGCAGAATTAAAAGGCATCCTCTTGTACAGAGATCAAGTAGGGTTGAGTTTTGATGCTCCTCATTTGTAATCACATCTTTTGCCGGTGATCTACTTTAGAATGTTTAGACTCTGGACCTAATGATCTTGGTTGGGGTTGTTCCTGAGATGTAGAGTTGCCATATGTCCTGGAAAACTGGGATTGTCCTGGATTCAAGGTCAGAAAAATTGTCCCGGCCAGTTCGATAAAAATCGTGCTAAAGTCCTAGATTTTTAAAACTGACTGATTGTTTATTATAACACACCATTTAAATAAATTCAAACTCTCGCCATCACACGAGCGATTTCCTGCCACATTGGAGTCTACCTGGAGACAAATCTTAACATCCTTGCCTAACACCACCACCCGATAAGTGTGACTAGTGTGTTTCCTGGAACTGAGGACGTTAAGAGTTGAACACGACGCGACTTCCCAGAAGATCACCTTACAGTAAGAATTAACTGTTGCGAATAAATTCATTTATGTTTTGGTATATTTAATATGAAAGTGTTTTATAGCTGTCATTATATAACCTGCCCTTTTTTTGTCAAATATATTTTTGTCCCGGTTTTGTGGGAGAGAATTGTGGCAACTCTACTTAGATGGTGGCGGTGCATTTTAATTCCTGTAGGATGTTTAAGATCTCGTGGATTCCTGGCATGGTGAGGAGGGAGAATTCTGGCCCTAGGTTCCAGAGAGAAAGACAGGCTACTAGCCAAAAGAGTGCAAGCAAAAACCACCAGCTATAAGACCCTCTGACTTATGTTTCTCCATGCCGGTAATAGCAATGGAATATTGTTTCATCATTGTACCCAGATCAGACCAAAGTGGAGATAGTGACAGAATAACACAACAATTAACATGTTGTAATCTCATTTATTACATCTATCATCTTTTTTCCCAATTTCATGAGGTTGTTTCGGAAGAGAATACCTCTTGATCTGCATCCATTTTTTATTAAAAGCAAAGCTTACCTGAGTGCCAGAATTGCTGACAGCTAATCCAGCACGGCCGTCAGAGAGAAATTAGCAACCTAGATTCCTAGTGCCTGATCTCTTCATTATCTCAGAGACTAGAAATGCCTCGAGTTGAGCTAGATAGGGACCTTGCTCTAGGTTTATTTATTTATTTATTTATTATTTTTTAGATTTCTATACCGCCCTACTTGGTGCGACCGACTCAGGGCGGTGTACAACATAAGAAGTATACAGAAAATCAACAAAGTTCAACAATTAGGCAAAAATAACACACAATATGAAAATATAACAATATAATAGCAAAATAACAATAGCAATATAATAGCAAAAAAATCAGTCCAACATTACAAATATAATCAAGTGTCATGAATACAAATATCAAATGTCACAAATACAAATATCATCAAAAGTCACAAATATAACGCCCACCCGCCGACAGCTGTTCTTAATCAGCCTCTGGGCCAAGGTGGAGGGGGCCCGGAGGAAATGTGGGAGCGTCCTCTCAGCGCCGGCGCCGCCAGTCTTTTTATCGGCCTCTGGGCCGAGCTGGAAAGGCTCCCGGAGGGAGGGAGGAGGCGATGCCTCGCCGGCCACAGCTGCGGCCGTTTTGGTCCATTCCCGGGCCGAGATGGAAAGGACCCGGGGAAATGCGGGAGCAAAAAGCTATGCTGGGTGTAAATGGGTGCAAAGGGCCACAAAATCCCAAAGAAAATCAGTGGTGCTCAACATGGTTGATGGGTTGATCTCAGACTTCTGGATGATATGAGTTCAGGTCTCCATTAACACAGACAGCTTAATGGATGGATGGATGGGCAGGTGGATGGAGAGGGGGGGGCATGGATAGAAAGATGGATGGATGGATAGGTGATTGGCAACTGACCATGGAAAAGCAAAGTGTCATAATTTGTCATATGGGGTGGAGAGAGTGACCAGCATCTTTTGTTACATTGGATTCCCAAGCCCTGGGCGAGGGGAAAACAGATTGGAAAAATTGGAAGCTTTGCTCTGAAACAGTTGAGTTGTTATTCTGTTATTTCATCTTGTCCCTCTTGATCAGCATTCGCTTAGTTTGAGAAAGCATCATTCTCACCCATCCATTGGCCGAGAGAGAGCTTTTGTCACCTTGAATGTTCCCAACTTGGCTGGTGCAGCCTCAGGAAAAAATTCCACTGCAAACATTTCTGAATCCTGTAAGGCCCCCAAACTTTTCAGGCCACAGACTGGTCACATGGTTCAGCGGGCCAGTCATGTGGTTCGGTGGGCCGATCACATGGTTCCTTCCGCTGGAAGAGGAAGTAAAATGCACTTTGCAATGTGTTCTGCAGCAGGGTGAGATAGATTGTTAAGCTGCCATTTTCTCTGTTTAAACCAGTGGTGCCAAAAAACTTCAGCCCGTGGGCCAGATCAGGCCCCCGATGCCAGTTCATTCAACCCATGCTGCCCTCTTCACTCCTGGAAGCAGAAGCAAAACGCGCCCGTATGGGCACGTTTTGCTTCCACTTTTGGGAGTGACTAGGGTGGCGTGGGCCAGATGAATCGGCATTGTGGGCCTGATCCGAGCCATGAGCTGTAGTTTGGCCACCCCTACTGTAAAGGGTGGAAAATGTCTGCATAACATTCTGGACTTCTTGTTGAACTGTATCACGGTCATGTTTATCACAGGCTGATGAATGACTGCCTTACCTGAAGCATTCATAAAAACATTACTTGGGTTTTGTTGTTCACTTTGTCAGACTCGATGCATCGGAAAGGTCAATGTCTCTCAACTAATCCAATTACTTGGGGCTCATCTATCATCGAAGTTCTGCAAAGGCTTGGTTAGGCTCGCGGCTTTTTGTTGTTGACAAATTGAATCTGTGCATATAGGAAACTTGGATTTAATTATCAGACTCGTGGCGGCAATGAGATCCTTTTAACTTATTCTTCCAGTTCTCACCCCATCCATTTTTTAAAGATTAGTTTGATTTAAGCCAGCAAGATCCAGATTCATAACTATCTTTTACTGGGGGATTCCATTCTGTTACTATTCATGTAGACAGTTGTTCGATTTCCCTTTGGCCAAAGCTTGGAAGTAGAGCATTGCAAACAAGATATTGTGAATGACATTGTATTGGCTCCTCTTATTGGTGTATTAACTTCTTGCTTTAAAATTTTCTCATTTAAAAATATTATATATATTAACCTCCGTTGAACTGCGACTGCAATAATTTGGTTGTTTTGATAATTATGTACACGTTGAGTGCTTGTGGCTGGAGAGCACACAAATTCTCCAGGTACTGAATGAGCTAATTTGTGTAAATTTAGATAAAGTCACTTGGAGAGGAAACATGACTCATTAATTACTTTCTGTACTGTGGCAAGGTGGTTTACCGGAAAGGCAGATGGAAGAACAAGAAAAGAGCAGAGGCTAATTTTAAGGCCCCTTTAGAGTTGTAATGAAGGCGATTGTTGACCTAATTCTGCAGCTACATTCATTGCTTGTGGATAGTCAACATTTGGAGAAGAGCGGTCTACATAAACAGTTGACAAACAGTTGACAAAAATAGAGATCTTCCCTGGCACAGGGGCTGAATTTCAGCACTGCAGCCAAAGCTCTGCTCATCATTTGGATTTGACCCCAAGGGGCTCTAGGTTGACTCAGCCTTCCATCCTGCTGAGGTAGGCAAAAAAAGAGTACACAGCATAATGGGGGGCAAAATGTTAATTGCCTTGTGAAGTGCCCAGAGAGAGAGCTCTAAGCTTGTTTGTTATTGCTAACAGTTTTCTTTCCATGATAGGCAAGAGGTGCTATGATAATTGTCCTAATTGGAATGGAACCAATCCTGAACGTCAGACAGAGACAACTAAGCAAGTGGTTTGTCCATTTGAGGAGAAAGTCTTGGAATCCTGTGCTGTAGAAGACATATGATGAAAGAGGAGAAGGACATAAGAATGAGGCAGGCCTAGAGGAAAGTGGAGAGAGGACATCAAAGAAATATTACAAGAACACCAAATAATGCCAGTGGTGGCCACTAGAAGTGCTAGAGCAAGAATCCTGTGTCTCAAGAAGAAGAAGAAGAAGAAGAAGGAAACTTTTTAGAAGGAAACTTTTTTATTGATAAATTTCTTACTACAGTACTATCTGTTGAGGTGAAGAAGAAGAAGAAGAAGAAGAAGAAGAAGAAGAAGAAGAAGAAGAAGAAGAAGAAGAAGAAGAAGACGTAGACGTACACGTACACGTAGACGTAGATGTACACGTAGACGTAGACGTACACGTACACGTACCGTAGATGTAGATGTAGATGTAGATGTAGATGTATACATAGAAGAATTAGAATTAGAATTAGAAGAAGAAGAAGACATAGATGTAGATGTAGATGTAGACAAAGAAGAATTAGAATTAGAATTAGAATTAGAATTAGAATTAGAAGAAGAAGAAGAAGAAAAAGAAGAAGAAGAAGACGACATAGATGTACCGTAGATGTAGATGTAGATGTAGACAAAGAAGAATTAGAATTAGAATTAGAATTAGAATTAGAATTAGAATTAGAAGAAGAAGAAGAAGAAAAAGAAGAAGACATAGATGTAACGCAGATGTACCGTAGATGTAGATGTAGATGTAGATGTAGAATTATTATTATTATTATTATTATTATTATTATTATTATTATTATTATTATTATTATTATTATTATTATTATTATTATTATTATTATTATTATTATTATTATTATTATAAGAAGAAGAAGAAGAAGGAGAAGGAGAAGAAGAAGACTGTTGTTGTTGTTGTTGTTGTTGTTGTTGTTTTCTTTTTGGAAAAACACCTTTGGAAAAACACCTTCTTTTTTCATTCTTGTTCTGGTATTCCTGGGGGAGGTGGGATCCTCAAAATATAAATGAAGATCTCATGTGAGCATATTAAACCAGTCTTCTCGACCTGCTTCTGCTTTGGCCAGGTCTTGAAAACTAAATGGGCCCGGCTCCTTTTCATAGCTTCTGTCTCATATGTTGGTCTTCCGCTTCTCCCATCTCCTTCTCCTTGCCCCATTGTCTTCTCCATGAGCCTCGTCTTCTCATCGCACGTCCAGAGTTCAATAGTCTCAGTTTGGACAGTACAAGTGAGAGATCAGGCTTGATTTCATCTTGAACCTTTTTGGACTGTGTCTCGTAATTCTTGCTCATTATCCTTGATGGGTGGAGCTGACAATAATTTCTGGAAGAAACTAGCTTCCCTAGCTGTGTTTGAGGTGATTCTTCACCTTTTTCTTAAATTCAGTTTTTACTGTACTGATGACCAAAGAGTCATGGATTCCAAAGGGCAAATATAGCCTGGGCCCCTGCATTGAGCATCGATCCTGGCTCAGTTGCCCACAGCTATTAAAAACCATGCCTCCATGTAAGTCGATTGAAGCTGCCTCACTCAAACATATGGTCAGACTTTGGTTTCAGAAAGTTGGTCGCATTTGTCTGTGCATAATAGCTTTTAGGCTGAGTTGTTATCATTCTAAAAAACAACTTTTATGGGATTATAATTTAAGTGCCTTTTTGATGTGCATCCAATAAGGCAGTGGATAATGGACACAATATGTCCTGTCTCCCGACTTTGACCAGTGGACTGTCTTCCCTTCCCTGTGGTTAACCAGAACCACATAGAAATCTATTCCTTGCTGGCTTAGAGAAAAAGGAATGAGAGAGGAAGAAAGAAAGAAAAAGAAAAAATAGTTTACTAATCTCCCAACAGTGAATGCAGATTGAGTGCTAGTCACTGTGAACTTTCATCAACTGGTGGGCTCTAGCACAATTGTTTTCTGAATGTTCTGCTAAAATAGCCTTAGTCATCAATCAAGCCATTTTTCTATTGATCAGACTGATAAATATATTGACTACAGATTTCATAATCCACCATTGGTAAGGGCAGCAGTAATAAACACAGCCGGGAGTTTGAGAGTGGGCAAACTGCTAACTCAGGGCGGGCAAAGTCCTCCCTGGCCACACCCTGGCTATGGCCATGATTATCGGTATGCTTTTGTCATCTAACTGTGTTGGCTTTGTGGTTAAAATGCTGGACTTGACAACTGGAAGGTCGGCAGTTCAAGAACCGAGTACCGCACGATGGGGTGAGTTCCCATCGTCTGTTCCAGCTCCTGCCAATCTAGCAGTTCGGAAGCAAGAAATGGCAAGTAGATAAATAGGTACCCCTTTGGTGGGAAGGTAACAGTGTTTCATGTGCCTAGGGTCTAGTCAGACCTGCCACAAGTCTACGGAAACATCTGCAGATGCAGACAGCTATCTTTGGCTAAAAACAGAGATGAGCACTCAACCCCAGAGTTGGATACGACTAGCTTTGAAACAAGGGAAACCTTTACCTAACACATGGATGTATTATTTCAGTGTGGCTGTCCAGAAACTGGTTGAGCATTTGAGTTGGTGTGGGTTTCGTTTCCAGTTAGAAATTGCTGAACCAATATCTCGTATGTTAGCCTAAATGTAACTGGGTGGGGTGAGGTCTGAGATTAAAGCAATTTAAGAAACTGAAATGGATAGAATCGTTGATTGTTCCCTATCTCTCATTGTGGACCTTCCCACAGCTTCTGAGATTCAATGCGGAGAGACGAGTCTCCTTGAATGTAAAGCAAATGAAACCCGCAGATCAAAATATTTGCACATCATAGCCTACTGACTTGAAACAGCGGGAAGCTGAGCCAAGCATTGTGCATTCATGTGATAGCTACGCCTCACTAATCCGAAGCGTATCGTTGAATTTAAGAGCTTGTTTCTGTCAAGCAACATGGGCTTTTAAAAAACCCACACCCCAGAAGTTCTGGATTTTCCTTGTGTCTCCGATTGTTCATTTTGGCTCAACACCCCACACTTCCAAACCAAACCTTATCTGAATTTATCCCCAACATCACGTGATTCACATGGTTCAGATACTCAGAAAGCAGACTTTAGACACAACTTTGCAGCTAGAAGGAGATTTGTGTGCTTATTTTGGGATCCAGTAAAACCCCGACTTACATATGCCTTGAGTTACATAAAGTTTAACTTACTTAATGATTTTTGCACTAAAACCATGTCCCAATTTACATAAATATCCTGATTTACACAACGCAATTTCCTATGGGTTTGCTTCGAGTTATGTAAAAAATTCATTTTTTCCTATGGGGTTGCTTCGATTTACATAAATATCATTTTCCTATGGGTTTGCTTTGAGTTAAGTAAAATATTCATTTTCCCTACGGGTTTACTTCGAGTTATGTAAACATTCATTTTTCCTATAGATTTGCTTCAAGTTAAGTAAAAAAACCAATTTACATAAAAGCCTATGGAACAGACTTTTTACGTAAGTAGGGGTTTTACTCTACTAACACTCAAGGTCTGGCCAGATTATCCTACTATGGTAATACTGCCAGTGACTCAGTGTCAAGCATGAGGTGGCATTTAACTAACCTGACAACCCTGAGGACTAGTGCTCTTGGCAAAGTCCACAGGGAAGGGTGATGGTCCCCAAGTGGATTAAATCCCAGTTGAATCCCTCTTGATGGAGGGCAGAAGCTTCATCAATCCTGGCCTGGGGCTGGGGAGGACTTTGCATGTCAAAGGGGTTCAGGTCCAGAAAGTGACTCACGGAGCTGGATCAGTGGTATGGGAGTCACACTGTGATACGGAAGGCAGACAAAAGGCCACGGCATTATAGTCACAGGATAGCCTTCATGGCTGATTGCCATGATGATCACCAATATTCAGAATTGGATACGGCAGAAGGAGAAGGAGAAGGAGGAGGCGGGGGGGAGAAGAAGAAGAAGAAGGAAATTTTTTATTGATAAAATTCTTACTACAGAACCATCTGTCGAGGTGAACTACATAAACTTGTCATGAAGAAGAAGAAGAAGAAGAAGAAGAAGAAGAAGAAGAAGAAGAAGAAGACTCGACATCTTCTGCCTCTTCATGTCTGATACTGTTTCCTCCCTCTCTGTTTTAGCTTCTGAATTGTGTTCGTTTCCCCCTCATTTGCATGCATCATCTATTCTTTTAATAGATGCATCCTTTTCCCCAGGTATCTAATTGCAGTGGAAAATCAAATCTCCTTTCATGCACAGAAAACCTGGAATGTTTCAATTTAAATGTATTGGCTTTTCGAAAGGACGGTTAGTTCGTGCATCGAAGTGCATCTGAGTTGATCACAGGCCACACAAAGCGTTAATCCTGATGGGGATATCAGAAGCAGGGCTCGTGGAAGGGGAAAGACCCCATACTCTTATAAACAACAATCATTTATAGGAT
The DNA here is from genome assembly GCA_030440675.1 of Furcifer pardalis. Taxonomy (NCBI): domain Eukaryota; kingdom Metazoa; phylum Chordata; class Lepidosauria; order Squamata; family Chamaeleonidae; genus Furcifer; species Furcifer pardalis. The sequence continues at coordinate 8,050,674 of CP126891.1, read as the reverse complement.
CTTCTGCAAATGAAATCGTTGCAGCTGGTGCCGACGGAGGCAATCGCCTTGGACCGGAGAACTGGACTTTCAGATGTAAAACTGTAGCCTAAATACTTGGCAACTGATCTGGAAATTAACTGGAAATCTGAGCAGGGACTTCATTTCCCAAATGCTTTTGAAGACAAGCAATGTGCTTCGGAGGTTTTTTTTAATGGTGGGCAAAAGACAAAATTAAGGAGGAAGGAAAGATTCTGTGCCTTATTTGCCAAGCATCTAGGACCATGATGGTGAACCTTGGCACTCCAGGTGTTCTTGGACTTCAATTCCCAGAAGCCCAAGTCTTGGTGAATCCACAAGAATGGGTTTACTGTGCCCATGTGCAGTAAACCCATTTCTGGTGGATTTACAGAAACATGGGCTTCTGGGAATTGAAGTCCAAGAACAGCTGGAGTGCCAAGGTTTGCCATCACTGGTCTAGGGAAATTCTGCAGGTCAATAAGATAGGGCCCCTAATCTGTCTTTTGTATTTTCCTTATTAACTTATATTACTACCATCTTTGCATTTTAATCAGAAATTGTCCTTTTCCTTTACAAATAATCTGGGGTATGAGAAGTAAAGGGAGTTGCTTTGTGTAAACCAAGGGTGGGAGAATCTGTTTCAGCCAATGCTAGATCTAGTGCAGGGTGGGACGGAAACGGCCCCTGTATATTATCTGAACACCTCAGTGGGTTAGCAGTTCGAGACCCGAGACAGCGTGAACTCCTTTTGCCTGTCTGCCTCCTGCCAACCTAGCAGTTTGAAAGCAAGAAATTGCAAGTAGATAAATAGGTACCATTTTGGTGGGGATGAAAAAGCCTGCATCAATGACGATGGAGCATTCTGCATCTGAGAAAAGATGGAAGGACGTGGGTAAAAGTGTGTGTCTGTAGCTGAATGTACCAAGAACCCCAACGGGAGCCTGTCCAGATCTCCTGCTTCTGAGACTTTAAGGGGAGCTGGCATACATATGTAATTGATGATAAAGATCTCATTAAATTGGCTTCTCTGACAAAGCCTTCCCCACTTCACCCTCCCCTTCATTTTAATGGTGCCTCTCTCAATTACTGCCTCTTCTAACAATCATAAACCCATTGTCTCCTGCAATGTAGACGACTTTGCGGGATTCTCCAAGCCAGAAGTCATAAAAGTCATAAAAGCCATTGATCGTGGCTTGGGATGTTCTCTTTTTATAGAACTATATATATATATATATATTCTTTTCCTTTGGATCAGCATTGCCTTGGCACCGAAACAGTGGATTAATCCACCATTTGTGTATTTCTCAGTGGCTAGGATGACCACTGCTGCTCGCTCCATCCGAGAGTACTCGGGTCTCAAACTGCTGACCCACTGACTTTCTGGTTGACAAGCTCAGCCCCTTAAAGGTGGGACAGCTAAAGGCAAAGGTTGCCCTTGCTCGAAAGCCAGTCATATCTGACTCTAGTGTTCAGTGCTCATCTCTGTTTACAGCCCAAGAATCAGTGCTGTCTTCATCTGCAGACATTTCCGTTGACATATGTCAGCCATGCCTAGACACTGGAGTGCACAGAACACTGTTTACCTTCCCACTGAAGTGATCCCCATTTACCTACTTGCAATTTCTTGTTTTCCTACTGCTACGTTGTCAGGAGCTGGGACAGATGACGGGAGCTCACTCTGCCATGAAGTTCTTGGGTCTCAAACTGCTGAGCTGCTGACCTTCCACTTGTCAAGTCCAGTGTCTTAACCACTAAGCCCATGGGAGAGTAAAAGTAAAGGTCACCCTTGCTCGAAAGCCAGTCATATCTGACTCTAGTGTTCAGTGCTCATCTCTGTTTATAGCCAGTGCTGTCAGCACTGCATACATTTCTGTGGACATGTGGCAGGCATGCTTCAACACTGGAGAGCACAGAATGCTGTTTACCTTCTCACCAAAGTGGTTCCTATTTATCTACTTGCAATTTCTTGCTTTCAAACTGCTAGATTGGCAGGAGCTGGGACAGAGATGGGAGCTCACTTTGTCATATAATACCCGGGAATTGAATTCCTACCTTCCAGTCAGCGAGTTCAACGTCTTAACCACTTGAGCCACTGACGTCCCACTGGCCCTCTAACTCCTACAACATGCTCACCACTGCTTTAAGGCTTTTTGGTGTGGGGAAGAGGTGGATCTTGGGGAGAAGAGGGAGCCCAAAGCCTCAGGCTTCGGTGGGAACATGGAGCTGTCTCAGGTCCTGAACCATTTGTCATGGGCTTTTGCAGCTTGTGGGAACCCAATTAAATATCAATTGGGCTCGTTGTTTCCGATGGACAGAAGATTAATGGCCAAATAAATGCTAGGTAGGAATGTAAACAAGAAGCACCGGTGATGGAATGACCTGCCTCTCCAGCAGCTCCTTTGAGATGAGACTCAAACAGGTTATCCTGATTTGGTGCCATCGTTGGCAGGAGAACAGAAGGAGGTCAGTTGGAAATACTGCCTAGAGGAGGCGATTTGTCCTGCCTGCCATTTCAAGATGGAAAACTAATTGATGGGGACAGGCCCCTCTGCAGAGAGAAGACTTCCCTCCTTCACTTCATCATGTGTTTCTCTGCTGCCTCTTGGAACCCATTCTCCTCTCCATAGATCATGGTTACTGTCAACATAGACTTTGCTTTGCAATGGGCTGTGAAGCTCGACAAAGAGGAAGAGTATTAAGATTTTTTATAAAGACTACTTTGGTCTGATACGAGATCTTTTGCTTTGCTTCTGGACCATTGGATGCTGTGGCTCCAGAGTTACTCTCCAGGGTCCTGAAAACAGGTCCTAAGCCCTACGCTTTGAGGTGCTTCATCTTTCATGTCCAGATCAAACTTTGAACTGCCAAAATGAAGCCACTTTCTTGATTTTGTTGCTGGCCAAACTTAAGTCCTCATCAGTGCATGTTTCTGGCAGTCATTGGCAGACCAGTAAATGAGCCGGATTCTGTACGCCTCCACATTCACACAGCATTTTGTTGTCCACCAGCAAGCCCCCACCTGAGCATATTGTTCTTACATTTAGGGACCCCAACACTCAGCCTGTTCAGAGTCCTCCAAGTGATGTAGGGGACATCGAATTCCTCAGCCATCTCCTCCTTTAATGATGCTCCTTGTCCACTGAGCTCCTTCCTCCATCTTCTAATTTGGTTTTTCTCTTGTATATCCTCAAGAATGTTTGTTCTTGTCATCAAGCTCCTCCTGGATCTGAACCGGCAGACTTGAGGCTCATATCCACTTGTGGAGCTGACAACAGTTTTGAATCACATCTTGGCAATAAACATGGTTTCTGGAGACAATTCAGCTCCCAAAATGTCTCAGCCTGTGGCAAATATAGTCTTAGGCAGTTGAGCTCCCAAAGTTACTATTCTAAGGTGGAGCCAGCTCAATTTCAAGGGGGAGATATCGCCCTTCATTTTCTACTGAGGGAAAACAAGGGAGGGCCAGCCCTTCCTCAGTTGCCCATATCAACAGTGGGGTTGGGGCCCTGGGTGTGTGAAAATTAGTGGTTAAGATGCTAAACTTGCTGACTGAAAGGTCAGAGTTCGATTCTCGGGTACTGAATGATGACGTGAGTTCCCATCTCTGTCCCAGCTCCTGCCAACCTAGCAGTCTGAAAGCAAGAAAATTGCAAGTAGATAAATAGGGACCACTTTAGTGGGAACTTAAATAGTGTTTCATGTGCTCCAGTGTCTAGTCATGCCTGCCAAATGACCACAGAAATGCAGAAGCAGACCGCACCTGCTATTCGGCTTTGAAACAGAGATGAGCACTGAATCCTAGAGCCAGATACAACTGGCTTTCGAGAAAAGGTGACCTCTACCTTTACCTATGCTGGCCCTTTTCCAATATTTTATTCTTAAACATTAAGCTGCTTTTAATTAAGGCATTGTGCTCAGCATCCTGTCGACAGTGGATGACTGAATGTTTGAACTCAGATTATTTGCAGCTGCATTGAAAATTTGTTTTGAAATATGAAGTGTTGTATTTGTTTTGATGAGAGGCCCCTAGGGAGAAATTTTTGCACTGAAAGGATAGCGTATAACTCTTTTAGCAGGGGAGGGGGGGGGAGACATATAAACAATAAAATGAAGGGAAATCTAGGTAAAGTTGAAGTTTGAAAGCCAGTTGTATCTGACTCTAGGGTTCAGTGCTCATCTCTGTTTACAGCCAGAGAGCCAGCACTGTCTGCGTTTGCAGACATTTCTATGGAAATGTAGCAGGGATGACTGGACACGGGAGTGCATGGAATGATATTTACCTCCTCCACCCAATTCAAATAAACTTTATGGGCATTACAACCAGGACTACAGTGCCAAGAGCATTGCAGGCACTTGCTACAACTGGGTGCCGTACAAATAAAATCACAGGGGACCTGGGATCAACTGCTCCAACCTCTAGGGTGGAGTCCAGTAGCACACATTATAAAAAGCAGCTACTCTAGCTGTAAAATCAGTAGGATCATTGTTTAAAAGAAGCAACAGGATGAATCTGGAAGTCCACTTAATGTGTCAAAAGGGAGTTCAACTTTTTAAGGCAGAGTTCCTCATAGTATGGGGAATAGAAACAGATGTGGATAATAACTGTTTTGGCTCATTTGGCCCTACAGGGGCAGATCCTGTCTTACATAACTTACGTAAAACCTCCATTGGCATCGCAACGGCGCCACAATGGTTAAAACGACGAGGAGCAGTGTAACCCGAACATGTAAAATCAAGAGTCATCAGCTCCCACCGAATGGTCGAGGTCAAATGGCACCTGACTGAAGTGGTCCCTATTTATCTACTTGCAATGTCTTGCTTTCAGACGGCTCGGTTGGCAGGAGCTGGGGTAGAGATGGATGCTCGCTCCGCCTTGAAGCACTCGGGTCTTGAACTGCTGACCTGCCGACCTTCTAAGCCAACACAGTCCCTTGAAGGGAAACCTACTAGTTTAAAAGAGTGGAGAGAGGAAGGCTTTACTTGAAATCTACTGCAAGGTTTATTCTGTTTTTGTATGGCTGATGCCTGCTGAGCACCGGAAATGAGAGAAGAAGATGGTTCCTTACCAAACAGTTAATTGCTCTTGGAGTAGCATCCTGGCTCTTGGTAAAAAAAAAAAATCCCCCATGTTTACTTTTCTAAATAAGCAAAGACTGCCGCACTTCTTCACACACACACACACACCGTTACTTGCCCTAGGCTTCAGGAGCATAGCCATTCCTGGGTCCCATCGGAGTAGCTGATACGTGCTCAGAGATCCAATAGTGTTCTGTGGAAAAAAGAGAGAGAGAGAAATGGGTAGGTATGGAAATGAAGAGAGCACACTGGGGAAAATAGCCTCGAGCCTAGACAGAGTTGTGTTCTGCAATCTGTTTCCATCTTGGGGTCAACGGACTCTTCCTTGGATATTGCTGTTTCAGTTGCTCCCTGGTGTTTTGTATGTAAGTTCAACCTATCTCAGTCCTCTTCTGATTCTCAGCTGGCAAACGTGATTCTTCTTCTTTCTTTTTCTTTGACCTGCCAAAACAAAGCCACTGTCTTTGGCATTGGCCAACATTAAGTTCTCATCGGCACATGTTTCTAGTAGGAATTGGCAGACCAGCAAATGAACCAGAGTCTGTATCTCTCCACGTTCACACCATGTGTTGTTGTCTGCCAGAAGGCCACACTTGAGCCTGTTGGTTTTACTTTGAGGGACTCCGGCCCTCCACTTATTCAGGGTCCTCCATGTGACCTAGGGGAGGTTGAGTTCCTCAGCCATCTCCTCCTTTAATGCTGCTCTTTGTCCAGTGAATTCCTTCCTCCATCTTCTAATTTGGTTTTGCTATTGCCTACCCTCAAGAATGTTCGTTCTTGCCATAAAGGTCTTCCTGGATCTGAGCCAGCAGACTTGAGGCCTACATCTATTCAGAGGGTGTTGAGGGTCATTCGCATGCTTAGTTCTCTCAACGTCCACTACTACATTTTTCCTTATCTTAGGTGGAGCAATACCAACAAGGGGGTACATCTTCTCAACTGGTGTAGGGATAGATAGATAGATAGATAGATAGATAGATAGATAGATAGATAGATAGATAGATAGATAGATAGATAGATAGATAGATAGATAGATAGATAGATAGATAGATAGATAGATAGAATGATGGTTCAGAATAGTAGGTAGGTAGGTAGGTAGGTAGGTAGGTAGGTAGGTAGGTAGGTAGGTAGGTAGGTAGGTAGGTAGATAGATAGATAGATAGATAGATAGATAGATAGATAGATAGATAGATAGATAGATAGATAGATAGATAGATAGATAGATAGAATGATGGTTCAGAATAGTAGGTAGGTAGGTAGGTAGGTAGGTAGGTAGGTAGGTAGGTAGGTAGATAGATAGATAGATAGATAGATAGATAGATAGATAGATAGATAGATAGATAGATAGATAGATAGAATGATGGTTCAGAATAGTAGATAGATAGATAGATAGATAGATAGATAGATAGATAGATAGATAGATAGATAGATAGATAGATAGATAGATAGATATACAAATATTTATTTAAGTATACATTCTGGGACTGCCATTGCTCAAGTGGCTAAGATGCTAACTGGACGGCGGGAGGTCAGCAGTTCAGTACCCAAGTACTGCAGGACGGAATGAGCTCACATCTCTGTCCCAGCTCCTACCAACCTAGCAGTTCAAAAGCAAGACATTTCAAATACTGTAGATAAATAGGGACCACTTCAGTGGGAAGGTAAACATTGTTTCATGTGCTCCGGTGTCTAGTCATACCTGCCACTTGACAACGGGAATGTCTGCAGAAGCAGACAGTGCTGGCTATTTGGCTGGCTTTCGAATGAGGGTGACCTTCACCTTTCCTGAAGTATACACTCACCTCTATTTATTTATGTATATATTAGATTTAACCTTTCTCTTCACGCCATACATAGTAGGAAATTGGATTGATGGATGGATCCAAAATTACTTAAATGACTGGAGGAAAGATAAGGTCGCAACATCATCAGTGGAAAAAGTGAAGCCACAACATCGACAGAAAAGTTGAGGTCATTATATCATTGATGGAAAATTTCAGACCATGAAATTACCAGTATCACCAGCCAAAGGTAAAACTTTGCCTTGTGTTCCTCTAGTAAAGTATTCCCCTACAGACCTTGGAAAGCTATAGAAATTGCTTCTCCCTGGAGCCTTTATGATGACAGAGAAAAATAATTCACCCATCATGACATCTAGGGCTCAATTATACCCTCCCAACCCAATGTTTCAGAAAATATCCTACCAAGGATAGAGGGAAGAGCCGTGTCACTTTTTGTTCAAAGAAACAAAAACATCCACGGCACAATCCGACATTCCGGAGAGGTACAAAGGTAAAATTAGGCTCATTTGTCAAAAGCCCAACCCAGAACAGAAAAATCATTTTAATGAATAATGCACAATAGATAATAATTATTTCTGCAGGCCCTTAAGGGAAAGCATTCTCGTAGCTGCTGCCCTTCGCATTGAGAGCTGAAGGATAAGAACAAAGTAGAAGAAAGAGGTTTAGAGAGCTGGTCTTCCACAAAGCAGGACATTCAGTACACCCACGAAAAGGACTGTAAGAATAGGCATCATAGAGGGAGTAGACCGGGGTGGCTCCAGGTATTCTTGAACTACAATTCCCAGAAGCCCTGAACAGCTGGTGTGCTGAATTGGGGTTCTGGGAATTGAAGTCCAGGAACACCTGGAGTGCCAAGGTTGGCCACCCCTGGTGTGAATTGTTGAACTGAACTTTTTGTCTCCACAAACACCTTTATTTCCCCCCCTACAGACCTTGAGGCAAGAGACTGCGGTGGCTTAGGGGTTAAGATGCTGAACTTGATGACTGGAAAGTCAGCAGGTCAGCAGTTCGAGACCCGAGTGCTGCACGATGGAATCATCTCCCATCATCTGCCCCAGCTCCTGCCAACCTAGCAGTTCAAAAGCAAGAAATTGCAAGTAGATAAATGCGGACCATTTTGGTGTGAAGATAAACAGCGTTCCGTGCACTTTGGTGTCTAGTCATGCCTGCCACACATCCACGGAAACGTCTGCAGACACAGACAGTGCTGCCTCTTTAGCTATGAATGGCGATGAGCTCTGAACCCTAGAGTCCATTATCTACTTCTGCTTTCATTGTCATACAGGATGGCCTTCCATGAGTTACTAGAGCCATAATGGTGAACCTTGGCACTCCAGGTGTTCTTGGACTTCAGTTCCCAGAAGCCCAAGTCCCTGTGAATCCACACAAATGGGTTTGCTGTGCAGTAAACCCATTTGTGTGGATTCACAGGGACTTGGGCTTCTGGGAACTGAAGTCCAAGAACACCTGGTGTGGCAAGATTGGCCACTACTGTACTAGAGAGTTAACCTTCTCTTCGCCTCTGACTGTTGTCTCTGCCACTGAGCTTAGAGGGAATTTCAGGAATGGTGTATGCTGCAGAAAGAGCAAATATACACCCCACCAACAAATCCACCCAATTCTTCATATAAAAAGGCAACATCTGGCTCAATCCAGGAACTCACCAATCATCTGGAAGCACCAGAAAGAAACCAAGCCTTGACTGGTTTATTCAGAAGGTGACTTCATTGTGGAGCCTTGTGGGTAAATAAATGGGTCTTTGGTTTGTATTTCAGGATGAAGGAGGGTTAGAGGGAAATGAAACGCAGCTTAAAAACCATGCCTAACTGGACTTATCAAGGTAACAAATGTCATGAGTCATTTTCCTGATAGTTGGAAAGGGAAGATCAGAAGAAAGGCACCTTTGATAAGAGTATTATTAGCTGCCGTTCTTGGGGGGGGGGGGGAGAGGCTCATGAATATGTATGCCCTGACTCACAAGCATCTTCTGTTAGTTAAAACAAAGGTTTTCACGGCAGACATGGCACAGTTCTGAAAGTGGGACAATAAAAGATGGAATCCATATACAGTACTTACAGAGATGGTTGCATAGACCGTCCGTCAGCCCCTGGTTCATTACAAGACACCTGCATTGGTAATGTATGCAGAGGGATTCCATGCAAATATTTCTATCTTACCTTGTCTGCCTAAAATAGCTCAACATCCCAAGGGGCTGCGCTGGCTCAGTGGTTAAGAAGCTCACCTTGTTAGCTGGAAGGCTGGCAAGGTGGCAGTTCGAGACCCGGGTACTACACAGTGGACTGAGCACCCGCCTCTGTCCCAGCTCCTGCCAACCTAGCAGTTCAAAAGCGAGAAATTGCAAGTTGATAAATAGGGACCACTTCGGTAGGAAAAGATCTTGGGGACATGGAAGGAGGCTCATTCGGGCGTCCCCTGAGTGGAGTTTCTACCGCAAATTCAACCCAGAATAATTTCTGACAAAACATTATTGTTACCTACCATGAACGGGTAGACCGGTTTTCTTACCTTGGTAGCATCCTGTCTAAAAACTGCACCTGTGGACAGGATGTGGTGAAGAGCATCAGTGCTGCCCATTCTGCCTGTATGGCTGTGAAACATGGACCGTCTATTGCCAAGACATCAAAAAGCTTGATCGCTTTCACCAACAGAAGCTACAATCCACCTTGAACATCCAGTGGGATGACTGTGTCACCAACATCGCAGTCCTCAACAAAGCACGTGTAAATAGCATTGAAGCTTCCATCATAGGCCATCGTCTTAGATGACTAGGGCATGTCCGCTGTGTGGCGGTTCTAGGCTTCCTCGCCAAATTCTTCATGGGGAATTTAGCTCTGGTACAAGACCTCACGGACTCCTCTTTCTGATTCATTATAAAGACCAGCTGAAACAGACCATGAAAGTGCCAGGTATAAACCCACAAACCTGAGAGGCAGCGGGCAAAGATCGCCCACTTTGGCACCAAACCACCCCTGCTGCTACCGATCCCTTTGAAGGTGAACGCCGCAGACACGAAGAGGCTACGTGACAAACATGGAAGCTTCGTCAAACTCAACTATGCCCTCCATCATCTATTCAGTGGGTGCGGTCGCATGCTTCATGCCAAGACCCAACTTATTGAGTCAACCATCAACTGAGAAAATAATGACTTTCAGGAAAAATTGTGTATAATCTCTCTCTCTCTCTCTCTCTCTCTCTCTCTCTCTCTCACACACACACACACACACACACACACACACACACACACACACACACACACACCCCTCTTGCTGGTTGGCTAGACTTCTCCTTAATACCTATTAGTTGTAACTTGCTATTATTTTTAGCCCTGCGGCTGAAATACAACTAAAATTCAATCAGGTACCAAGAAGCGTGTCCAATTCAGCTCCCATTCTACTCTTATTGCTTCTCCCTCTATTACCTGAGACCAGGGTCACCCAGCAAAGGCTATTAATTCATTGTTGTGTTTGCATGCGTGTGTGTTTTAAACACAGAGGAGAGGAATAAACTAATTGGCGCTCTTAAAAAGGTAATGATGTTTTATCTGTTTCAATTTCTCTTACAGCCACATCCCGCAGTGGCAAAATGGCTTACGACGGCGTGTTCTGAGACCACTTCCTGAAGGCAGCCCTGACTATCCCCTTCTTGTGAATTGAGCACAGTGTGGGTTAGGAGTTTTTTTTTAAAGGAAATTCTAAGAGGAGAGAAACGGTGTGGGACTGAGTTCTGCCAACCCAATAAAACAGGGGTGCCCAAACTATGGGCCATGGGCCAGATCCGGCCCTGACACCAATTCATCTGGCCCACATTGCCCTCATCATCGCTCCCAGAAGTGGAACTAAAATGTGCCCATACACGTTTTACTTCCACTTCCAGGAGCGACAAGCTTGGCGTGGGCCGGATGAATTGGCATCGGGGGCTGGATACGGCCCATGGACTGTAGTTTGAGCACCCCTGGTTGAAGCAGAGAAAATGGCGGCTTAAAATCTATCTCATCCTGTTGCAAAACAGACTGTAAGGCACATTTTACTTCCACGTTCAGTGGGAGGAACTACATGACTGGCCCACTGAACCTTGCGAATGGCCCACGGCCCAAAAAGTTTGGTCACCCCTGCAATAAAGACTCTATCTGCATTGCACTGAGTCAAAGATGAATGGTTTCCCCCCAAATTGCAATGATTACTGACCCAATGTAGTTCCTCAGTTTTCAATAAAGGCTGTCGGGAAAGAAGCAAGTAACAAGTGTTTGAACCGAAGGAGTAGGGCACAAGAAGCAAGTGGATCGGTGTCTTTCACTCTCTTGTCTTTTCTAGCTCTACATGCAGATTGGTACTCTTACACTTCCTTTTTCTCTCCAGCTCTACAGAATGAGTAGTAGACATCTTTCCCAGCATAGTTCAATGTGCAAAGGCAGAGGTTGTTAGCATTCTCTGCCATGGAACAAAAAGACACTTCCGAAATTTCCTTGGTCCACAATTTCCAGCCGAATTTGGCGCTAGTGCCAGGACTGCCATTAAGGACAGTGAAGTGGCAGTTGCTTATCTTAATTGCCTCTTCATTGCCAAAGAATAGGAAGAGCATCAAGTCCATGCTTTCCCCAAGGAAAAAGGAAAAGATGAATAGGAAAAGAGAGAGAGAAATAGACCGAGGTAGATTGCCATTAAACTGACACTATGCCAATTTAATTCCCATTAATCTGACATGATGCTCATTTATAGGTAGAAATACTGTGGGTGCCAAAACGTATACATATTTTAAGAAAGGAAAATACTGTACAGTAAAAGTTTGCATAAAAAGCGCCTCGCTTAGAGACTAACTCACTTAAAGAGCAAACTTTTCTCTGAATGGTCGCCTCGCTTAACAACTAAAACCAACCAAAAACTCACTTAACAAATAAATTGGGGTTCACAGTCCTCCCCCTCCCCACTCAGTGGTACCTCGCCTAAAGAGCATAATGCGTTCCACAGGATTGCTCTTTAAGCGAGTTTGCTCTTTAAGCGAAACACCATTAAAAGTGACCAATGGTGACTTCTGGCGGGTTTTAGTTGTTAAGCGAGGCGACCGTTCAGAGAAAATTCTGCTCTTCAATCGAGTCAGTCTCTAAGCGAGATGCTCTTTATGCGAGGTTTGACTGTATTAAAATTGTAATATTCCATATATACCAATAATAACAAATATGGGATTGCAGTGGGTCAAGTCACTAAGACGCTGACTGGGAGGCGGAAGGTCAGCAGTTCGATTCCCGAGTACTGTAGGACGGAGTGAGCGCCCGTCTCTGTCCCAGCTCCTGCCAACCTAGCAGTTTGAACGCAAGAAATTGCAAGTAGATAAATTGGTACTGCTTCAACAAGAAAGTAACAGCGTTCCATGTCCGGTCATGCCTGCCACGTGACCACGGAAACATCCGCAGAGGCAGACGGCGCTGGCTCTTGGGCTGTAAACAGAGATGAGCACTGAAACCTAGAGTCGGATATGATTGGCTTTTGAGCAAGAAAGACCTTTACCTATTTCAAATCAACATTTCTCCTCCCATCCAAATTATGGTTTTGGACCTGAACCTAAAATTGCAATCCTATTAAATATTTACTTCTCCGATCGACTCTTCCTAGAGGTCTTTTTTTTAAATGCTTAGCCTTCCAACCGTCTGTGTGCAAATGAGCTTACCCAAGCAAGACTGACAGTCACCCCCTTGGGAGGCCGAGAGATTACGGCATCTCCACTTTTTAATGATGAAGGCAGCCTGTACAGTATGTATTTATTTATTTTTATTTTTCATGGACAACCTGAAGGAGAAAGGTGAGGGTAAACCATGCAGAATACCGATGAGTTCCACAGGAAAGCTCACACTATTTATTAAGGCCATGAATACATCATGCACTCTGCAAAAAGACTTTTCCCAGGAACAGACTAAACAAGGGACGCGAATGAGGGGTTCACAGAAGAGAAACATTTACTAGTAAGCTAGTTAATCAGATGGTAGCTTTTTAAAATGTCCTTTTCTGATAAGAGTTTTAAAAACAGAGCGGACAAGAATTGTGTCATTTTGCCTTGAGTTTAACGGAGAAAAGATGGGGTGTGAAAATGTGGTTATTTCCATTTCTGTAGCCAAACTACGACTTACTTGAAGTGTTTTCCCCCGAGAGAGAAAGCAAATATTCAAAGGGTCGTTCATTTCTTGCTGTTTCGGTGCTTCCTTTCCAGCGAGGTGACCTGATTTCTTGTGTGTATCCAACCACTCAGACATGCAAACGAACAAGATATTTATATCAGGATGAGCAATTGTGCTTCCACTGTTAATCTGAATTTACAATCAGATGTCTTTTGCAAATCGAAAGAGCACTCTTTCTACATACGGGATGAGGATTTTTGTCTGAGCCACAATTTTGTGGCCAAACCAAATGAGGGAATTTCCATTTTCACCCATACAGCTATTGCATCCCCCTTTCCGCTTCCTAGAGCAGGCTTGCTTCTTTTTTGTGATTGCCCTTTTTTAAAGACAGGGGTGCCCAAACTTTTTGGGCTGTGGGCCGTTCACGTGGTTCGGCATGGGCTGGTCACGTGGTTCCTCCCACCGGGAGCGGAAGTAATATGTGCCTTGCAATCTGTTTTGCAAGAGGATGAGATAGATTTTAAGCTGCCATTTCCTCTGCTTAAATCAGGGGTGTGCAAACTATGGCCCATGGGCTGGATCCGGCCCCTGATGCCAATTCATCTGGCCCACGCCACCCTCATTGCTCCCGGAAGCAGAAGTAAAAATGCGCCCATACATTTTACTTCCGCTTCTGGGAGCGACGAGGGTGGCGGGGGCTGGATGAATCGGCGTCGGTGGCCGGATCTGGCCCACAGGCCATAGTTTGGGCACCCCTGGTTTAAGACTTGTTTTTGCGCTTCTTCAAAAACTTTCCTGGCGGCGCTGATGAAATGTGGTGGGGTTACGAGATCTGTAAAAAAAGAGGAAATAAAACTGGTAAAGTAGCCCCGGATCTCGTGCCAACCAAATTGCCCAGTTCATCAATCAGCACAAAGCTTTTCTGGAGCATTTTCTCCACCTCTTTCCGGCTAATCTCTCTGAAGTATAAATTAAATTGCCCTCCATCCAGCTCAAGGATATATTCTCCCGGCTTCCTTTGTTGCACACGAGACACCGATTCGTGTGATGTGATTGTAAGTCACCTGATCCTAGGACATTTTTTAAAGTCCAATTTGTCAGTCCCCAGTCCTTTATTTTACTCCATCTTATTTTCTTCCCTTGCCTTCCCGGTTTGCAAGGGGATTCCCGTAGGGTTTTATAGTCATGTCTAAGTGGCCTCAAATGGTTAAGATGCTGACTAGGAGGCAGAAGGTCGGCAGTTCAAAACCCGAGTACTGCATGACGGAGCGAGCTCCCGTCTCTGTCCCAGCTCCTGCCAACCTAGCAGTTCGAAAGCAAGAAGTTGCAAGTAGATAAATAGGGACCACTTCGGTGGGAAGGGGGAAAAAAAACCTTTCCACCAAGAATAATTTCTGACATGAAACAACAACAGGAAAAACCAAAAGAATGGAACCAGAAGAAGACCCAAGAATTTTGGCTCAAAGCTGTTAGTGCCTTAGGAAAGCAATTTCAGACTTTAGAAGGCAGAGAAGACTTTAATTTTATTTATTTATTATTTATGCCGCCCTCCTCAAAAAGGCCAATGATTGTGTCAGGCGAAAAGGCCGCGGCTGTTTAGAACAGCCAAACTTAGGGACCCAGAAGAGCTGAATTTACCCTCAAGGCGATGCAGAATTCCCTCTCCTTTTTCAAAAGCCACTTGTATCCGACTCTAGGTTTTGGTGCTCATCTCTGTTTACAGCCAAAGAGCCAGTGCTGTCTGTGTCTGCAGACGTTTCCATGGACATGTAGCAGGCATGACTAAACAGACTGTTACTTTCCCAACAAAGTTGCATCTATTTATCAACTTGCAATTTCTTGCTTTCAAACTGCTAGGTTGGCAGGAGCTGGGACAGAGACGGGAGTTCACACAGTTGTGAAGTGCTTGGGTCTCAAACGGCTGACCTGCTGACCGTCCAGTTGCCAAGTTCAGTGTCTTCACCGCTAAGCCGCCCCCTTTTAACAACCCACCCCCCAACAAAGAGAAATTCAGTTATGCAAAATAACTTTTGACCCTTGACGTCCAATAAAACAACGTTCCATTTGCTTTCATGCTTTGCACTCCAGCCAATACACAGCTGGCTTGATTAAGACGAGCAAAGGTAATTGAGCCAGGGTTCATTATGGGCGTAATACATGTAGACCAAATGACCTCATCAATGCGAAGGAACACACTGAGCACACACACACCCTTTTTTGGCTACATTGCTATTTTTAATTCCACAGACTGTGTTGTCCAGCCTGTCGGAAAAGCCATCGCATTTCTGCTGGGGACGGATGTGAAAACAGGAATTAGGAAGCCCAGAGGAAATTAAATTGCATATTTATCAATTGGTGCCAATGAGAAACATGGTCTGTTTCTTGACATCTGACCATCCGCTGGGCGTCCCACGGCAATCAGCTTATATTCCACCAATGTGGAAATGGCATATCTGAAAAGGGGGGAAAAACTGCTTCCACACACACCCATTGTGTAATGGTGGGTACCAAGAAATACAGGTTAATAAACTGTTCATATATTTGCTATATGCATGCGGCGTACTTTGAGCTGGTGGTCAGAAGGGAGGATGATCTCTAAGCTCTTTTTGTTAAGTGAGCAGTTTTATTGCCTTTATCATTGGTTGCTCTTCCTCAAAAACCAGTTTTATCTGACTCTAGGGTTCAGTGCTCATCTCTGTTTACAGCCAAAGATGCTGTCAGCATCTACAGATGTTTTCAAGGACATGTGGCATGCATGACTAAACGCTGGAGTGCATGGAATGGTGCCTTAGTGGTTCAGACACTGAACTTGATGACTGGAAGGTCAGCAGGTCAGGAGTTTGAGACCTGAGTACTGCTACGACAGAGTGAGCTCCTGTCTCTGTCCCAGCTCCTGCCAACCTAGCCGTTTGAAAGCAAGAGATTGCAAGTAGATAAATAGGCACCACTTTGGTGGGAAGGTGAACAGCCTTTATCATTAGGTAAAGGTAAATGTCACCCTTGCTCAAAAGCGGGCGTATCTGACTCTAGGGTTCAGTGCTCAGCCAGCACTGTCTGCATCTGCAGACATTTCCGTGGACACATTGTAGGCATGTTTACCTTTCCACCGAAGTGGTCCCTATTTATCGACTTGCAATTTCTTGCATTCGAACTGCTAGGTTGGCAGGAGCTGGGACAGAGACAGGAGCTCACTACCTGGGAATCCGATTTCGGCTTTCCAGTCAGTGAGTTCAGTATCTTAAGGTAACTTGACACTAAAGGAGTTACTGTAATTTGCATCGAAATGTCTCCTTAAAGTTCCACTTCTCTCTTTTTTAAAAAAATATATAAAGAAATATTCAAAAATCAATTTCTTTCTGGGAGCGTCTATGCTGGATTTTTAATTCTCTTGAGTATAATTTAAATCTTCCACTAAAAGATTTTGCCCTGGACATAAAGTCTAAACACAAATTCACCAGCATTAGTTCACCTTATAATGAGCCAGTGCTCATCTCCATTTACAGCCAAAGAGACCACAGGGGAACTGACGGCTGATCCATGCTTTGGGGAATTGACTTAGTCTTCAAGGAATTGAAGCCCCAAAACCAAAGTTTGGGAAACACTGCATTAGATCGGGTTTTAGTTGCTGGCCGAACAAGGAAGCACATCTGTCTCAAAGGAACAACTGCCTCTGATACTTGTTGACACCTTCTACAGAGCTAGGAATGCAATAAATGGGCTTAAAGATTGGATGCTGGGTTATATATTAGCTTACTCACCGAAGCAACGGCATTTCTATTGGGTTTCCGAAAAAGACAAATTAATTACCGCAAAGGGCGGGGGAGGGCGTCTAGTTAACAGGAAGGAGAGCATCAACTAGTTTTTAAGGAGGCAGGGGTGGAGATCAATGGATTTCCCAATGCACGAGGTTTGCAAGGAAAATAATTTTTTAGCAAACCACCACAAAATGGTCAATTAATAGAATGATGTATTTTCTGTTTCCACTGTGTATTCAAAATGCTTGCATTGTGTAAGCATGTCCATGTAAGATATAATCCAGTATTATGGCATAACATATAAAGTAAGAGGCTAACTCATTCGTAGTAATTTTATTATGGATTCAGGTACATGCCAGATTAAATAGGATTTCTTTCTATTTTCAAAAACAGATTAGCAGTTTCATCCAAGAAGGAATGAAATGGATGCAATGCACGGTTTTAGAAAGATGTAGTTTTCTGCTGCTTGCCTTGAGACCATGTTTAGAGTCTGGAGGATTTAGTCAGTTTCCTGAAATGGATTTATTGTGGTTCAACAAAAGATCTTATTCCTATAAAGGATCAGTTTACTGCAAAGGTAAAGGCCTCTCTCGCTCAAAAGCCAGTCGTATCTGTCTCTAGGGTTTGGTGCTCATCTCTGTTTATAGCCAATGATCCAGGCCTGTCTGCATCTGCAGATGTCTCTGTGATTATGTGGCAGGCATGACTAAGCACAGGGAATGCTGTTACTTTCACACCAAAGTGGTAACCTATTTATCTACTTGCAATTTCTTGCTTTCAAACTGCTAGGTTGGCAGGAGCTGGGACAGAGACAGGAGCTCATGCCATCATTCAGTACCCGGGAATTGAACTCTGAGAATTCCATAGGCAGCTGCAGGCATTTGATTTCTGGTCTACCTATACATGCATGAATGGGAAGCACATGACTATAAATGGCATTAGAATATGGTTTTTGTCTGCTAATGGTTCTCTTTTTCTGGTTCTACTTTTCAGTCTTCTTCTGAGATGACACGTTGATCTTGGATGTCGCAGTTCTAAGCAAGGGCACTTCCAATCCAGATTCTATGGCTTTTCAACCAAATAGCATCTCTCTTTTCTCATTAATTTTTCTTGAAACAATCACCTGCAATAAACCTACTGCTCTGTTTTCTTCTTATGCAGCCGAGGTCTTCCAGCATTCTGCATTTGATATTTTGAACGATTTCCCGTTTTTTTTTTAAATTCATTGATTCTAGCACTTCTTTGTGAGCCACCTGCTGTGTTTTATTAAAAACCACCTTTGGTATCAATGGGTAGCAATTCACACAAGACATTCCTCAGATCTTTATGGCTTTTTAATTAGGCGACAGGAAGTCTGAGAAAATAGTAGATGGTTATGCTTATACAGTCTGGAAATAAGGTACCTAAGCCAATAGCATTCTTAAATTTGGTATACACATAGGACTTCCTCTAAGGGCTGGACGTTGGGCTGACAAGTGATATTATCATCGCTGTTAATCAAAAGGTCTCAGGTCTTTGATCTGTCAAGCGTTGGTTCCATGCTATCGCTTGCTGAAGAAGCATCTTTCTGGACTGGTCGACCTCATCTCATTGATGGTCACCTGACATTTCCCAATCAAGTCTGCTCTTGAGTGACCAAAGGTGAACCTTTGCCAGCTTCAGAGACACGATGCGCTTTGATGGACAAGTTCAATTTCCCAAAGCATTTCCCTTCCTGGCAAAGCTGATTTTCATAAACATCAGCAGTCCGAGGCTGTTGGGAAAGTGGTGGAACTGAGGAGGGTGGGAGGGATGGCAAACACATTTTCATCTTCTGCAAACCAGGGGGAAATCTTGCCAAAGTCACTCTGATGGATGTCAGAGGAGGAGAGAAGATTCCACAATGAGACCCAGCTGCCAAGAACGGTTTGTTCCTCCAAGCATATATGTGGAGTGCTAAAAGTTCAACTGGGGTAGAATCAGAAGAGGTGTTTGAGTGATCCAGACAATACATGTAAGAACAGAATGGAGGTCTTCACACAAAGAGATCCTGGGATTCTTCTGGAGCTGATAAGTTTCAAAGGGAAGGTTGACAGCTGAACCTTATGGAATGAGGGTCTTCCACTTGGCAGAGAGACACATTGCCTAGTGGAGGATAATGTTTAATTTTTATTTCTGATTTGTGCTCAAAGTCAGGGTCCCCTTCTCCAACTAAATTCATCTGGCACCAAGGCTCACTGGCCTAGCATGGCAGTGTTTGCACAGTTGACCTAGTTATACAGTGGGTGCTCACCAATGAGCCAGATGCTGGGGAAGGAACTGGTGGTGGACAACACTCTTGGTGATGGAGAAGCTCAAATGAGAGGAGGACAAGAATGAAGCACAAGCATTGAAAATTATAAGCCTTCTTGGGATGTGAGACCTGTAACAGCAGTAGAAGGAGAAGAACCATAGGGCTTGATGAACAAAACCAACCAACCAACCAACCAACCAACCAACCAACCAACCAACAAACAAACAAACCAACCAATCAACCAACAAACAAACAAGCAAACAAGCAAACAAGCAAACAAGCAAACAAGCAAACAAGCAAACAAGCAAACAAGCAAACAAGCAAACATCTCCCAGTAGCCTAGTAGCTAAGCTTCCTTTCTGCCTGGCCCACAGTTGTCATATTACCATTTGTGTGTTGTGTTATGTCAATTATCCTTTGAATATCTCACACACATTGAAAACGCTAGTAGGGTCACTATGAGTTGAACGAATTCCAAGGTGGCCTGCAGTCCAGCGGAGAACACCTGCTGTCTCTCCCCCGGGCCACACCCATGGCCAGGGGATGAAAAGCCAAGCCAGCTCCTCGCAGCAGAAGATGGTCCGCCAACCCGGTCTCCGGCCAAGAACACCTGCCACCCCTCCCCCGGGCCCAACCCGGGCCCGGAGGATGAAAAGCCGGGACTTGGCCTTTGGAGCTGGGCCAGTTGGTCTCAAAATGCCGCTTCAGCCACCACAGTCTCCATCCCCACCTAAGATGTGAGCCCAGGCTCCGTCACAGACGTCGAGCCCTGGGCTCCATTGGGGACACTGTGGGTTTGTCTGTTTGGGTTTGGGTTTAATGTGTACTAATAGTTATGAGATGGTTTGATCTATTGTGTATGGACTTATCGTGTATTCATCTATTATGTGTATTGATCTATTATATGGTAACTATTGTACTTATTGCTCTGCTGTATTGTATCCTACTGTATTTTTGTCATATTGTAACTTTGATATTGATGGATTCTGTAAGCCACCCTGAGTCAGTTTTTACTGAGTACGGTGGCATAGAAGTCTAATAATAATAATAACGTGACTTGGTAACACATAACACAGGGCATAAACGGTGTAGTTTGAATCACGCAGACCAAAAGAGGTTGTCCAACCAAGCATTAACTTCTCCTGGATGGCCCACTTTGTCCTCTGACGTATCTTGCTAAACCAAAAATCATTAACCAAATATCCAAATTCCAAGGCACTGGCAATAAACAAGCACCACCATTGACCAACCACCATTGACCAACACAACATTCTCCTACTTGGTAACTTCCGGGTGTTTTGGCCAGTAGCAATCACCCCCTTCAGTGAGGGTGACGATGGGCCTTGTAGTAACAAAGAACTGGAAGGTGCTATTTTGGAATGAGTTGATCATCCTTTCCCCCTGGATTTGACAGTGTCTGATTGACAAGGAGACTTTTTGGGGAAAGGAGGTGGTGAACCAATTTCCACAGAATTGGGCTTTAATTAAGAATCTGTGTAGCCAGCTGGAAAATTAAGAGCTGTCTTTGTCTTGGATTTATTAAAGCTGAAGTGGGCTTTTGTTAAGATACCTGCTAACAGACGGGAGTGCCAAAGATAAATGGGTTGGTTGGGATTCTTCTCTTTCTTATCCAGAAAAAGAAGCTGATAATTAATGACAATGCATTGTGCCCGATATTGTTCCATGCGAAACACGGTTGTTGAGGAATGGCTGTCATAACATTTGTATTAAGTTGACTGAGTTTTTAATTAAGGTGAGTGGATTGTTGCCGTCTGCGACTTGTTGCCATTTATATCTCTCCCCTCCTCCCAACTGAAAGCCTGCATTTGGTTAACCAGATCCTCTCATTTTCACTCCAAAAGGCATTACATACCATCAACGCAGAACTCTCTTGTCAAATCGGGCAAGGATTTTCTCCTTGCACTGTGTGTGAAAATGTAGACACATGGAATCACATCACGTTCACATAGAAAGCAGGCATGTCGAAGTGACCAGTTGCTTCACAGATTAGACCAGGTTGCAAATATTTTATTTTAAATTTGATTTATTTCATGTGTTAAGTACAGGTAAAGATTTTGCTTGCTCAAAAGCCAGTCATATCCAACACTAGGGTATGGTGCTCATCTCCACTTACAGCCAAAGAGCCTGTGCTGTCTGCATGTGCAGACATTTCCATGGTCATGTGGAAGATGCGGGAGTGCACGGAACACTGTTACCTTTGCAGCTAAAGTGGTACCTATTTGTCTACTTGCAATTTCTTGCTTTCGGACTGCTAGGTTGGCAGGAGCTGGGACAGAGACACCATCATGCAGCACTCAGGGCTCGAACTGCTGACCTGTTGACCTTCTTCAAGCTCAGCATCTCAACCAGTAATTTTTCTCCTGACCTTAAGGGTTCAAGTAGGCATTAAAGGGAATGCAAATTCCTTGCAGTCTTGCTTCAAACAATGGCCTTTGGGTCATAGAATCTGCTTTCCCTTCCGCCTGCATTTTGCATTCCTGTGAGCTTGTGTGTGTGTGTGTGTAATTGGTCATCGGAAGGTAAACAGGGGCTTATTTTGCAAGTGTTTGCCACGGCGATGTGTATCTCTGCTGAAATCCTGATCAAACAGCTCTGACGGATGGAGATTTCGGGAGCTGGAGATCTAAAATGCAATATTTCCCAGGCTCTCACTCTGTGTATAGATCAATGCAGTGAATACATAAATCATCAGACTCCTGGAAAGGAGGATGTGAGCTTCTGCCATCTGGGAAATCAATGGCCACCTGTAGCGAAGCATCGAGGCGCTCAGGCAGATGGTCTGTTTGTAAATAGCATTCCAAAGGGAACCTGGGAATCCTAACAAAATCGCTCGTCAAACCTAGGAAAACTTAATCGATCCACCCTGTCTCTGTACAAAGTCTAATTTACACACTGCAGCTTGGCAGCATTAAGTATCGTGTTAAGAAAGGTGAGAATTCAAAACCCCTGGGTAAGGCAGGCTATCTGCAGGTGGACAGGTGGCCAAGTAGATAATTCACCACCCGCATCCTGGACCCAGGAGCCTCTTACCAAACCAGGGCTGCCCAAACTTTTTGGGCCGTGGGCCATTCACATGGTTAGCGGGCTGGCCACATGGTTCCTCCCACCGGAAGTGGAAGTCAAGCGCGCCTTGCAATCTGTTTTGCAACAGGATGAGATAGATTTTAGGCTGCCGGTTTCTCTGCTTAAACCAGGGGTGCCCAAACTACAGCCCACAGGCCAGATCTGGGCCCTGATGCCATTTCATTTGGCCCACACCACCCTTGTCGCTCCTTCCAGGAGTGACAAGGGTAGTGTGGGCCGGATGAATTGCCATTGGGGGCCGTATCTGGCCTGTCAGCCATAGTTTGGACACCTTTGTATTAAACCATATTTAGTTGCAGTAAAGTCCCAGGAAAGGTGAGCTTGGCTCATCGTTGATGGACATCTGCCAGCCACACATCATGAGCAAAGGGTAGCGCATGAACGACCAGCTTCAAGCAGGTCAAGATGTCGGCAGTGGGACTTTGTTTGCATCACCATCAATTAGAAGTCAGGGAAATTGTTCTTCCAGAATCTGCCCACCTGACTGCAGGATTCTGGGAGCTGGAGTCCAAGAGGTAATCACTGCAAGTTTGCTGGTAATGGCTATAGAAGTGTTATAGGTCAAGATCAAAGTCTCCCTTGCTCGGAAAGCCAGTCATCTCCAACTCTAGGGTGCGGTGCTCATCTTCTTCAAGGCTCAGATCAAAAAAGAGTCCTACGAAGAGTGAGGTCGAGCCAACAAAGGAGCTCTGAATCCAAAGCTCGATCTAGTCAGTCTAGTTCAGGATGACAAGCAAGTGTGGATATGCCTATAGATAAAGACGAGTACATTCCAGAACCAAGGCATGGACAGATCAATTCAAAACATGACATTAAGAAGAGCTGGCAAGGCGAGAGCCGAGAAAGTTTGGAGTTGGAGGAAGCAGCCATGGAAGACTACGCTGAAACCAATCTGTTATTTTAGCCTCCTACAATGCTTTCACATTTTGAGTTTCATGTTTTGTTTTGTTTTAAATACAGTGTGGATCAGCAAGGAGGTGATTTGTTACAAATTGTGCACCCGGGAGACAGACAGTATCCCTCTGGGAACAGCAATGTGAAGTAGAAGAATCAGCAAAATTAAAAGCAATTGTGTAACTCAAGGGCATCATCATCATAATTCCGTGTCAGAAATTATTCTGGGTTGAAAGGATTTTTGCCGAAGAAACTCCGCTCAGGGAGGTCTCTGCCCAAATGGGTCTCCTTTCATGTTCCCAAGAGCTGGGACAGAGACGAGCACTCAGTACCCGGGTCTCGAACTGCTGACTTGCGAGTCTTCCAGCTAACAAGGCGAGCTTCTTAACCACTGAGCCACCGCAGCCCCTTCGGTTAAGAGCATGACCAAAGGATACACAGGTACAATCCAGGGCAGCTCTCTGACACCCTAAGCAGGTTGAAGATGGTTCCCTTAAGTTTTCTGAGGATCTTTCCTTCTCAAAGTGCACTTCATCAGACATTATCTGGGATCAGTTTGATTCAGTTATCCCGGGAGCTACCATCTTTGGTTCTGGATGGGGTTCTTTTGCCCCAGACAGACCCAGCGTATAATTTGAGGGTCCTCCTGGACTCGTGACTCCTGCTCTAAGAGCAGGTGGCAGTCATGGCCAGGAGGGCTTTTGCACAACTTCGTGTCATCCGCCAATTATGCCCACTCCAGGACTGGAACTCCATACTTTCAGTCACCTCCAGACTGGATTATTGTAATGTGCTCTACATGGGGCTGCCCTTGATGACCATTTGGACGCTACAGCTGGTTCAGAATGCAGCTGCTCAGATGGTGATGGGGTGTGGGCATTATGCCCACGCTTTGCCACTGCTACGGGATCTGCTTTGGCTACCAGTGTGCCTCTGGGTGCAATTTAAGGTGCTGGTTTTGAGCTTTAAAGTCCTTCATGGTAGTGGGCTAGGCTACTTGAGAGACAGCATCACCCCAAGGTGAGAGCAGACCATAGGGACTTCCTAGTGGTCCCATCAGCCAGGGAGGCACATCTCCCTGGGACCAGGAGGAGAGCCTTCTCAGTATCTGCTCCGGCCCTATGGAACCTCCTGCCACTTGAACGGCGCCTCCAGGCAGATTAGCTTCCCTTTAGGAAGGCCTGAAAAATGTGACTTTGTCAGCAGGTGTGAGGTACAATTGGCGTCACAACCCAGCCCTGCTGGCTTATTTTGCCAGCCTGGGTGTCCTTATTTAGTCTTGCCTGGATGTCCTTCTTTTAAGGGGATTGGGGAGGTTTTATATATGCTTTTAGATAGTTTTGCAGTCTTTAGTTTTAATTAGTACTGGGTACAGGTTTTAACTGACATTTTGAGCTGCCCAGGGTTGCTTAGGCAAAAAAGGGCGATTGTATAAATAAATAAATAAATAAATAAATATGGCATCAATTTATACACATCACGTGCAGAAGCAATGGTCTTCCCAGTAGCAATGTACAGCTGTGAGAGCTGGACCATAAGGAAGGCTGAGTGCAGAAGAATAGATGCCTTTGAACTGTGGTGGTGGAGGAGACTCTTGAGAGTCCCCTGGACTGCGAGGAGATCAAATCAGTCCATCCTGAAGGAAGTCAACCCTGACTGCTCATTGGAGGGACAGATACTGAAGATGAAGCTCAAGTACTTTGGCCATCAAATTAGAAGAAAGGACTCACCGGAGAAGGCCCTGATGCTAGGAAAGATCAAAGGCAAAAGGAGAAGGGGCAGCAGAGGATGAGCTGGCTAGATGGCATTGTTGATGTGGCGGGCATAGATCTGGGTGGACTGTGGAGGATGACAGGTGGCAGAGGAGCCTGGCATGTGGTGGTCCATGGGGCCACAAAAGGGTCAGACTCAACTTTGCGACTGAACGACAACAGAGGCACAGACGTTGGCCAGCACAACAGAAAAGTAGCACTGCAGCTTCTGTTGACCCAGCCAACTATTATGTGCCTCTGTATCTGATGTGTAGAAACTGACGCTTTTATGTCTGATGAAGTAGACTTGATCCAGGAAAGCTCACATTTAAATACAGGAGCTAGTCTTTAAGGTGCCACAATGTTTTTTGTCATTTTTTTGTTGTTTTCTTTACTGTCTGATATGCTTGCACAGACTAACATGGCTACCGCTTCAAAAAGAAAATTCCTTTCCCAGATTTACGAAATCAAAGCAAATTGAGCAAGCAGTCCAAGCCAACAACCCATTTCATCCTATGGCATAATCAGATTGTGTGTTCACACTCTGTTTGTCTCCTGGTATGAAGCAGACAGTGTAAGGACCCCTGAAACCTGGCACAGAGCTTCAGTAAAGCAATTAGGTTGTCTCTACATTGGATGCCTGTCAAAACTCAAGGTGCCCATCCTTAAATGACCAAGGACTTTTCTTGAGATTTATCATTCAAGTGGCTTCTTAAAGGATTCAACTCAATACGATTCTACCCTGGCATTTGCACTCCTGAAACCTTGTTTTCTAGTGACCTATGGGGCCACTTGGTCTTCAATGTAATCGGTTTGCCATCTGTGGATGGGTAGAATCAAGGACTCTGTTCTCTTATCCTGTGGTTCTTCATCTTTAAGGTAGACTTAGATGGCAAGGTCTTCGAACAGAGAATCACCCCTTGTAAATTGTCTTTGTCTTCTTCTCCATCTTTACTTCCTCTTTTACTCCTTCGAGGGTTGAGGGAGATACAAGGTTCCTGTTCTGACATTTCTCGTGGCCTCCACCAACATTGATGCGTTCTCTCCACCTTCCTCTGGATCTCGTATGGAAGTTGGAAAGCTCTTCAGAGAACTTTGAACTCCCAGCATAGTTGGTGGTCAGAAATTACAGCAACTTTAGGCCAGCTCCAAATCCATATTTGCTTTAATGATAAAGAAACTCAATGCCGATCATCAGGTGATGGTTAACTAACCTGACAACCCTGAAGACTAACGGCCTTGGGTGGTGAAGTCCACAGAGGTGGGTGATGGTCCCCAAGTGGATTAAATCCCACTTGAATCCATCTTGATGGAGGGCAGCAGCTTCATCCATCCTAGCTTGGGGCTGATGAGGAGGACTTTGTGTGCCAAAAGGGCTCAGGACCAGAAAGTGACTTGTGGAACTGGATCAGTGGTATGAGTGTCACACTGCAATGCAGAAGGCAAATGGCAGGCCACTGCATTATATTCTCAAGACAATCTTCATGGCTGATCACCATGATGATAAGCTTATATTCAGAATCAGATATGGCACAAGAAGGAGAAGGTGGAGAGAAAAAAGAAGCTCCTTAAAAACAATTTTCACACATTTCTCATCACAGAATAGGAATGAACCACTCTAAAGTTCATCCGAGTCTCCATGTTACTATTCAGAAAGCTTCTACTTGGAATGATATAAACATGCACCTCAATGGCAGCATAGCCTGAAATGAGTAATAGCATAATGAAAGCATTAGTCCGTTCCAGATGAATCCCTCTGAAATATTTCATGTCTTCTCTTTTTGAATTATGAACCTCTTCTAAACCAATAACCCACACGTTTATATGCTATGCCAGCCTGCCGCAATTTTGATAAGAGAGTCAGAAGAACATTGGAGGAAACTGAACTGGTAGATGAACAGCTAGAGCATGACAACCGGCCAGCTTGAACATGCCAACTGAAGGTGAGTCATTTCCACAAATCTAATATTGTATTAACGTAGCCTTGATTGGAGCAGTCCATTTGTTGTCTCTGGTGTAATGGAATGAAACAACTTGAGGATTTAGTTGCTTGTTACAGTCGACGGCGGCACCAAGACTTCTCAAAGTCAATGCTTGATGAAGCATGTCCTGTATTTTATAATTCATTGAGACGGTGGGTCAATAAATGTTCGCTTTGGAAATACAATGGTGCAAACATGGGAGAAATGTGAGATATGTGACCAGATGGCTTAAGGCAGTGATGGAGAACCTTTTAGAGACCGAATGCCCAAACTCAACAGGTTGCACTCTGCACCTCACCTGCATGTGAGCCGTCTGTCTTACCCCAGACAGGGGAGGGAGGAAGCGCTCCCATTGGGCTGCTGGCCAAAGGGACAGGGGAAACTCTGTGCTGGGGGGAGGGAGGAAGCACTCCCATTGGGCTGCTGGACAGGGGGTGGAGCAAACTCTGTTCTGGGGGAGGGAGGAAGCACTCCCATTGGGTTGCTGGACAGGGGGCGGGGCAAACTCTGTTCTGGGGGAGGGAGGAAGCAGTCCCATTGGCTGCTGGGCAGGGGGCGGGGCAAACTCTGTTCTGGGGGAGGGAGTAAGCGCTCCCATTGGGCTGCTGGGCAGAGGGACGGGGCGAACTCTGTGCTGGGGTGATGGCAGACGTGCCTACAGAGATTGCTCTGAGTGCCCCTTCTGGGAAACATACCATAGATTCTCCAACATTGGCTTAGGGCAATTGTAATGAAAGCAGGCACTCCTGCCTAAAAAATTCTTAAAATTTGATTTTGTGTTGCATAGCTATAGGTACGGCTCAACTGAATGTGGACTGCAACAGAGGCTATCGTTAAAAGGAATTAAACCACGGATTTATCACAAGAGTTTAATGGATCGAGCAGGGAACTAATGAAAAAGCATTAAGGCAAATGAGTCAAGATTTTTAAAAAACCAGGAAACTTATGGAATGCAAAAAGTGAAAGTAATCTGAGTCATGTAACAAAAACCAGAAAGTACAGATTGCTCTAGTGGAGCATCAAAGGTAAAATTAATGGGGAAAGTGGAACAGGAACAAGGATGTGGGAGACAGTTTTGGTCTGAATGCAGCACAGTTTGGTTGTGTTAAAGTCAAGATATCTATGATGAGCGTTCAGCCTCTGGGGAGAGAGGAGGAAGAGGAACTGGAGATGGGATCTGAAGTACTATGTTTGGTTGTGAGACTCCAACCCGAGGGAGTTTATCATGGTCTTGTCAGCTGGAAGGCTGGCAAGTCGGAAGTTCAAGACCCGGGTACGGCATGACGGTTTAAGCACCCGTCTCTGTCCCAGCTCCTGCCAACCTAGCAGTTCGAAAGCAAGAAATTGCAAGTAGACAAATAGGGACCACTTGGGTAGGATAAAGATCTTGGGGACAGGAAAGGAGCCTCA
>CP126891.1:7942500-8020000 GCA_030440675.1 Furcifer pardalis | reverse complement strand
AGAATTTGTCGAGATACAACCACCCTCGAGGAATGAATTAAATTTGTACAGATCATTGCATTTTACAGCTGATTGGTCCGTGGAACTCACTGCCACAAGAGTTGAGGACCATGAAAACCCATTCAAAATGTCCTTTAATGTGGCTTACATGGGCCCGTCGAAGAGATGCCCGTCCACGACTACAGTATTGTGTCTTCTTCTTCAAGATATTTTATGTTACTCCTCCTCTTCTCTTCCTAACCATCCCTCAGTCTTCTTGTTGAAGTAGCTTTTTGAGGTTTCCATTCCTCATCGGGGACTCTTTCCCCGCCCCGCCCCCCCTGCAAAGTATTCCCTGCCTCTGCAAGCTGCCTGAAGGTGCATTTTGAACAGAGTTTTATCAAGGGGCCACGTCCTCCCTCTGGTCTCCTTGTGAGTTTTCTGCCTCCCTGATGGAATGAAAGATGGCTTCACAGTGATTAATGCCTGCTAATGTAATCAATTCATATTCAACTCCGCCGCCACTTTATTCTACCGGGTCTGATTTTAAGCCGCATGCTGGCTGATGCATGGGGCGTGTTATCTCGTTTGACAGCGGTGACATTTCTATTTGGTAATTACGGAGCCGAGCGAGACAGTCTCCCACAGTGGGAGAGAGATACATGTGTGCACATCTGGAATTCCCAAAGCACAGCAAAGCTCGTTGTGTTCTTCTGAGACTAAAAGTCAGAAGATGAAAGAAAGCAATGTGGAAGTGAAGTTGGCAATGGGGAAAGCAGGGGAGGGCCACTTCCGGATTTCACTGGACTACAACCACCATCACCTCACAGAGTAGCTTCATCCATCCTGGCCTGGGGCTGAGGAGGACTTTGTGTACCAAAAGGGCTCAGGACCAGAAAGTGACTCACGGAACTGGATCAGTGGTACTTTGGGTGTCACACTGAGATGCGGAAGGCAAATGGAATTATATTGTCCCCAAGACAATCCTCGTGACTGATCGCCATGATGATAGCCAATATTTGGAACCTGATATGGCACCAGTAGTAGAAGAAGAAGTAGAAGAAGTAGAAGAAGTAGAAGAAGTAGAAGAAGAAATGTCTCCCTTGCTAGAAAGCCAATCATATATGACTCTAGGGCCCATTGCTCATCTTTGTTTACAGCCAAATAACATCTGCAGACATTTCTGTGGTCATGTGGCAGGCCTGACTAGACACCGGAGCACACACAACATTGTTACCTTTCCCACTGAAGTGGTACCTATTTATCTACTTGTAATTTCTGACTTTTAAAGTGTTAGGTTGGCAGGAGCTGGGACTGAGACAGGAGCTCACTCCATCATGACAATCCTCGGGGCTTGAGTGCCCCATTTTTCCTGTTTTTTTAAAAAATTTCAAGTTGGACTTTGACTGAGCCCTTGTTCAAATGGACACTGTTACCCTTTCCTGCCAAAGCGTTGCCTGTTTATCGTCTTGGAATTTCTCGCTTCCAGACTGTTAGGTTGGCCAAAGCTGAGACAGAGATGATGATAGCTCAGTTCATTACCCAGCACCCAGGTCTCGAACTGCCAACCTGCCGACCTTCTGGTTGTCAAAATTAGCATCTTAACCACTAAGCCACCACAGCCCTAGGTGTACAACTTTGCATGATTCCCCCCCTTTTTTTTTTTTGATAACGCCAGAGTTGTCAACAAAAGCGCTTTATGATTTATTGTTCCCATCCTACCTGGGCATTCGATTTATGCACACGTCTTCCCAAAACACAAATCTTGGCATCCATCCTCTATGTTTCCCCACCACCAGCTGCAAATGTAATGAAGGACATCTCTGGCCAGGGGAATTTACAAAACAGAATTAATGTTGCCATCTATCTGCATCGCGGTGCTTTTATAGCCTGCCCTCGTAGTTCTCAACCCACCACCACCCCATTCTCCCCCTTTGTTCCTTGAAAAACACTTGCTAAGTATCTGTCAAAACAGAGAAAACCGTAGGCCAACTGCACGCAAAGATAATGTTTGTACAACTCCAGTGCAAATGGGATTTTGCAGAGGGGTGTGTGTGTGGGGGGGGACGGGCCTTCAATGTAGAACTAGATATCAGTGGAGGAACAGAAAGAGAAGAAAATGTGGGGAGAGGTGTAAGGCAGTCGAAAACTTCTAAACTCTATTGGACCTGACTGTGTAGCATCACACCCATCTGTGATTGCCCAAGGGGTCTGAGAAGTAACTAGGGGTCGTTACCTGTTAGTTGAGGGATCACTACTATTTCCCATCCTGATATATGTCAGACACTTGAATCTTGGTGATGGAACACAGAATGAATCACATCTTTTTAAAAACAACAACAAAATCCTTTGGTAATCAACATTTTTAAAGGCACTTTTCATTAATAGAGTTCCTAATAGCAGCTCCAGCATATAAAACAAAACTTGACCTGAGGCACGAGTTTGGTGGAAATGTAACAAGGCAATCATGCACAAATTAGAGAGTGGCTGGAAATAGCAGGTAGTTTCCATCGGTTGTGCTGACCTTTTACTGAAAACATATATTTTAATAGGCAACTGGCTTCAGCGCAATGTTTTGATATGAAAATAAGACTGCGATGCAACAGCTGAATGGTTCGAAATAATCGAAGTGACGCCTTGTCAAAGCCTAATCTTTAAGTTTTAGTTTAGAATTTAGATCAGGTAAAAGGTAAAGGTAAAGTTCACCCTTGCTCAAAACCCAGCCATATCCAAGTCTAGGGTTCTCTGTTTATAGTCAAAAAGCCAGAGTTGCCTGTATCTGTAGACATTTCCATGGACTTGTGGCAGGCATGCTTCAACACCTGAGTGTATGGAATGCTGTTCACCTTCCCACCAAAGTGGTCCCTATTTATCTTCTTGCACAATGCACACACAACTATTAAAGACTCGATGCTTGCCTTGCTGTCATGGGAAACATAGCCCAAATCCCTCAGCCTCCCTTCTGAAAGGAGACGGGCAACAACAAATTTGAACTAAACCAAATTTGAACTAGACTCAGAGAAGAGCCTTCTTTATGGAATTCCCTCCCAGTTGAACTGTGCCAGGTCTCATCCTTGTCTATATTTAAAAGTCAGCTTAAACCATTTCTTTTTAGAGAGATTTTTGAGAAGGTTTACTATTTGCTCTCTCTCTCTGCCATCAGTAGGGCTTTTTTATTTTTTAAAAAGTGTTTTTAATTTGTTTTTAATATGAGAGTTTTCTCTAGTCAGCCGCCCAGAGTAGGAAAGCCTCCTAGATGGGCGGGGTATAAATGGAATAATAAAAATGCTTCCTAGGAGAAGCGCCTTTGTGATGAGCTACAGTTGAGTAGAGGCGTTTCGGATCATGGCCTCTCTCCACTTGAAGTTTTCCTTCGTGCTTTCCCACAAATAGAAGGCCTCCACCGAAACTTTCTCTATGGTCCACATTCTCTAAATGGCAACTCCCATCCCTCAAACTGAGTCCAAAGAGCAAATCCTGACATCGGCACTCAATTGACCCATCATTGGAAGAGCAAGTTTCTGACAAGGTCATCAGAGCCTGAAAGCAGACGAGCAATTTGACTTACCTTAGTCCAAGAGTTCTCAGCCTTTTTAAGCCAGGGGCCAGGTCACACTCCCTCAGACAGCTTCGGGGGCCGGATGGCCATTTTGCCCTTCCTCCATCACATGGCACTTCTGGGTGTGGTGGAGGCAGGGGGGGTAAATGAAATAGTACTGTGGGCCACATACGACCAATGGGCCACAGGTTAAGAACCCCTGCCTTACTTCATTTGCAAATTTGCTTTGCTTTGTGATTGGTATTCAGGACTCCAGCTCAGAATTCCTTTAAAATCTTGGTTCACATAAGCCCGTCTGGATCATATCCCTCCAATGCTAATGTGCTTTGAGCTTTAATCACATGCTGTTTCTGTTCTTGGTCTGAGAGAGGTTTTCTCAGCACACTTGCAGATCATGGCTTCTGGGAACTGATGTCCGAGAACATCTGGAGGGCCAAGTTTGAGGAACCCTGGTCTGAGATGTTCTGAGATGTATACATCACGACAAGCAGGCTTTCTCAAACATGGAACCCTGCAGGAATCATGTCCCTGCAACACTACTGTGCATTGAATCTTTAGTACTTGATGTATTCTGATATATTCATTATGTTAGCCAGGCTACTGACACAGCTGGAGATGGTGGTGGGACATCTTATGGCAGTGGTTCTCAACATTGGATCCCCAGATGTTCTTGGATTAAAAACTCCAAAAGCCTTCCCCATTGGCTATGCTGGCCAAGATTTCTGGAATCTGTAGTCCAAGAACATTTGGGGGCCCAAGGTTGAGAACCGCTGTTTTAGGGGGGTAAAAAGAAACTGTGCTCCAGTCTCAATTTAGAAAAAGAAAATTGCAGAAGAATTGCTTCTTTTACTAGATAAATGTATGTTCTTCACCACCAATGTTCACAAATAGGCTGGGAATTTAATCAGAGGATCTTGGCATACTTCTACAAAGCAGATGAAATCCAAAACATCAGAAAAGGTAAACACTCTCCCTGCATAAAACAGAGTTAGTATTTATTAAAAGGCGGTCAAGGTCACCCTTGCTCGACAGCCAGTCATATCTGACTCTAGGGTTCGGTGCTCATCTCCATGTATAACCATCTGCAGACATTGACATGGACATGTGGCAGGCATGCCTCAAAACCGGAGTGCATAGAATGCTGTTTACCTTTCCACCGAAGTGGTCCTTATTTATCTCCTTGCAATTTCTAGCTTTCGAACTGCTAGGTTGGCAGGAGCTAGGACAGAGATGGGAGCTCACCCCGTTGTGTAGCACTTGGGTCTTGAACTGCTGACCTGCGAACCTTCCAGTCATCAAGTTCAGTGTCTTAACCACTAAGCCACTGCAGCCAAGTTTATTAAAAGGAAAGCTCAAAATTATCGAACAATTGCGCTCATCCCACATGCTAGCAAGGTTATGCTCAAGATAATACAGGATAGACTTCAACATCACGTGGAGAGAGAATTACCAGAAGTGCAGGCTGGTTTCCGAAGAGGCAGGGGAACTAGAGACCAGATTGCCAACATACATTGGATCGTGGAGATAACAAAGGAATATCAGAAACAAGTCTACTTCTGTTTCATTGATTACACCAAGGCCTTTGACTGGGTGGACCACAACAAAATGTGGCAAGTAATTAAAGAGTTAGGAATACCAGAACACCTTATATGCCTCATGAGAAATCTGCATATGAGTCAAGAGGCAACAGTTAGGGCAGAACATGGAATTATAGAGTGGTTTGGAGTAGGAAAAGGAGTAAGACAAGGCTGCATTTTGTCACCCTCTCTATTCAACTTATACACAGAGCACATATTGCAGGGTTGGATGAATCACAAGTTGGGATCAAAATTGCTGGGAGAAACATCAGCAATTTGAGATACGCAGATGATACCACCCTAATGGCAGAAAGTGAGGAAGATCTAAATAAGCTCCTGATAAGGTTGAAAGAAGAGAGTGAAAAAGCTGGCTTGAGACTCAACATCAAGAAAACCAAGATAATGGCAACAGCCCTTATCAGTCCCTGTAAAATAGATGGGGAAGAAGTAGAAGCAGTGACAGATTTTACTTTCCTAGGATCCAAGATCTCTGCAGATGGGGAATTGCAGCTATGAAATAAAAAGGTGACTGATTCTTGGGAGACAAGCTATGAGAAACCTGGGGAGCATAGTTAAAACTAGAGGCATCACCTTGCAAACAAAAATTCGCATAGTCAAAGCAATGATATTCCCGGTGGCAATGTATGGTTGTGAGAGCTGGACCATTAGGAAAGCTGAGTGCAGAAGAATAGATGCCTTTGAAATGTGGTGCTGGATGAGAGTTTTGAGAGTCCCCTGGACAGCAAGGAGAACAAATAGGTCAATCTTAGAAGAAATCAATCCTGACTGCTCCTTAGATGGTCAAAATTAAAGATGAAGCTAAAGTACTTTGGACATCAAATGAGAAGAGAAGATTCACTTGAGAAAGCCTTGATGCTGGGAAAGGTGGAGGGCAAAAGAAGAACAGGGCAGCCAAAAATGAGGTGGCTGGATGGTATTGTAGAGCAATGGGCACAGAGCTGGCCAGGTTGAGGAGGATGGGGGAGGACAGAGGTGCCTGGAGGGCAATGGTCCATGGGGTCACAGGGGGTCGGAATTGACTGTGCAGCTGAACAAAAAATATATATGAAAAGATGAATTATTGCCTTTCATTCTAGCATGAGCAGCATGAATCCCCCACTCACCCTTTCTGCTGTCACACAAATAGTTAATACCATGGCTTAATCACATTTAATCAAACATTGGAGATGGATTCCGTTGTTATCTACGGTTTTCCTCTCTGTTCCAGCTAATATGTTGTCGTTTGATATTGTATTTGGTCAGCTGTTTCCCTGCTGTATTACATTTACTTATTTATTTATTTTCAAAAGTCGCTTTTAATCTTATTAGTTGCTTTGAAGGCTTCTGGATGGAAATGTGGCCTAGAAATATTAACATAAATCCATAAATCAATATGCCTTAACTGTCTAGTGCCTGAATAACTTAGCGTGAAGTTATATTTAAAAGAAAGGGGTCCCCCCCCCTTTACTATAGTGGAAATGAGAGAAAAACAACATGTGGAATTCAATGAAGAGAAATCTCGTGAGGTAGCAAGCACATAGAGATTAGAGATGAAATGATAGAAGACCTTGGGAACAGATCATGAGCTAGATTCACTACAAAGTCATATTAGCATGAAAATCCATTATTCAAGTTGAGTAGCATTATTTCTTTCTCCCCCAGAATTTTAATTGCCGCAATGAAGAGATTATGATTCCTCATCTGCATTTTTAAAAAATGGGTATAAAAATTATATCTTTTCTTTCAGTGCTGCTTGACACTTTTAGTTGACACGTCAATGTTTCTTATGTCCAAAGCACTCTCCACTTATGACCTGATCAGTCCTTACAGCAACCCTATAACAGGTAAAGGAGGGATTTATTATCTATCTAGCCATTAATTCCTTCATTCCTACCTAGAACTTTACCTTACCAGTGATCTCTGCTACCAGCCGGATTGGGAAGAAATGGATACTCAACTTTCAAAGTCATCTCACATTTCAAACCCAAGTCTCTCCTACCCCACCACAACACCTCATGAGATATGTCTCCAGACATGGAGAAAAACCTCCTACTCGCCACCACTGCCACCACCATAATAGTAGGAGTGCCATATCAGATTCCGAATATTGGCTATCATCATGGCGATCAGTCATGAACAGTCCTGGGGACACTATAATTCCATTTGCCTTCCACATCACAGTGTGACACCTGTACCACTGATCCAGATCCATGAGTCACTTTCTGCTCCTGAGCTCTTTTGGCACACAAAGTCCTCCTCAGTCCCAGGCTGATGACCTCCATCAAAATGGATTCAAGTATGGTTTGATTCACTTGAGAACCATCACCCATCTGCCATATCAGAATATTGTCGACCATCATGGCAAGCTGCTATGAAGAATGAAGACTCTCTTGAGAATATAATGCAGTGCCCTTGCATCTTCCTTCTGCATCGCAGTGTGACACCCATAGTACCACTGATCCAGTTCTGTAAGTCACTTTCTGGTCCTGAGTCCTTTTGGCATGCAAAGTATTGATCGGCCCCAGGCCAGTATGGATGAAGCTGCTGCCCTCCATTAAGATGGATTCAAGTGGGGTTTAATTCACTTGGAGACCATCACCCTTCCCTGTGGACTTTGTCATCCAAGGCCATTAGCCTTCACTCTTGTCAGGTTAGTTAACCGGTACCAGACACTAGGCGTTGAGTTGCTGGCAGTGTGGTCCATTCTATTACCATAGCAGGATAACCTGGCCAGACTTTTAATAACCTGGCCAGACTCTTAATAACCTTTTAGCCCTTTAATTTCTGGTTCCCCAGCTGATTTTGAATTACAAGTCCCATCTACCTCACCCAATGGGTAAGGAGCTGTGGAATTGTAACCCAAACTAGCCAGTACCAGCAGCAAATACACCATTAAAGATCCGTTTCCTGCAAGTGTCACTAGACTTTCCCCCTATTTGAGAGCAAAAGTCCCCCTTCCTCCTTAGAAGTACAGCCTGAACTCCGGGCATTTCATTGTAAAAATTGTCCCTTTGACTTTTCATCTTGCGTATCTTCCTTTCCTTTAGCTTTTCAGAGAAATGTGTAAACAAAGGAGGGGGGAAATATTGCATTCCTCATCGGCGGGGGAAAAGTGACAAACCGATCCCATTATTTTTCTTGAAAACTCATGTCTCACACTCCCGGCGCTCACTTACTCTGCATTTCTGAACAAAATGGAATGATTTTATTACCCTTGTTCCGCTTGAGTTCCAGGATCTCATCAGTTCCTGAAATGCTACCAACGCAACCTTCTTGGGAACATAGATTAACCCATCTTGGGTTTCAAGGACAGTAATGAATACATTTCTTCCGGCAGACACTGGATTTTAAGCCCTTTGGGGTGGAAAACAGGTAGCCTTTATGTAATACAGATATTACTATACAAAACTAGATTAATTCAAGGTTTGACAGTCTTTCCACACATCATATAGTAGCAAAACTAGGTCTGCATTAAAGCTTAAATCTAGTTCTTAGTCTCTGTTAGAGTAAAGTAAAGGTAAAGGTTTCCCTTGCTCAAAACCAGTCATATCTGACTCTACGGTTCAGTGCTCATCTGTTTCAAAGCCAAAGAGGCAATGTTGTCTGCTTCTGCAGACGTTTCCATGGTCATGTGGCAGGCATGACTAGACACATGGAAATCTGTTACCTTTCCACCGAAGTGGTCCCTATTTATCTCCTTGCAATTTCTTGTTTTCGAACTGCTAGGTTGGCAGGAGCTGGGACAGAGACGGGAGCTCATTCCATCCTGCAGTACTCGGAAATCGAACTGCTGACCTTCCGCCTCCCAGTCAGCGTCTTAGCCACTTGAGGCACTGTTAGAGTAGACCCACAGAATCAACAGCTTAAATGCTCAGTCAGGTAGGTAAAGGTACTTTGGACATCAAATGAGAAGAGAGGGTTTACTTGAGAAAGCCTTGATGCTGGGAAAGGTGGAGGACAAAAGAAGAAGGGGGCGGCCGAAAATGAGATGGCTCGATATGCAGATGGTGATTGCAGCCATGAAATAAAAAGGCAACTGATTCTTGGGAGGCAAGTGATGAGAAACCTGGGGAGCATAGTGAAAAGTAGAGACATCACATTGCAAACAAAAATTCGCATAGTCAAAGCAATGGTATTCCAGGTGGCAATGTAGGGTTGTGAGAGCTGGACCATTAGGAAAGCTGAGCGCAGAAGAATAGATGCCTTTGAGATGCGGTATTGGAGGAGAGTTTTGAGAGTCCCCTGGACAGCGAGGAGAACAAATAGGTCAATCTTAGAAGAAATTAACCCTGACTGCTCCCTTGAAGGTCAAATAGTAAAGATGAAGCTAAAGTACTTTGGACATCAAATGAGAAGAGAGGATTCACTTGAGAAAGCCTTGATGCTGGGAAGGGTGGAGGGCAAAAGAAGAAGGGGCCGGCCAAAAATGAGATGGCTAGATGGTATTGTAGACACAATGGGCACAGAACTGAGCGAGTTGAGGAGGATGGTGGAGGACAGAAGTGCCTGGCAGACAGTGGTCCATGGGGCCGCAAAGGGTCGGAATCGACTGTGTGACTGAACAACAACAAGATGGTATTGTAGATGCAATGGGCACAGAGCTGGGCAGGTTGAGGAGGAGGATGGTGGAGGATAGGGGTGCCTGGCGGGTAATATTCCATGGGGTTGGAAAGGGTCAGAATTGACTGTGCAACTGAACAACAAATTGCCATAGCAGAATAACCTGGCTAAAATCCAGACCATCAGCTGAAGGTTTTGGATTGAGAATAAATGTTTTAGGAAGCGGAAGGGATGGTCAACCAAGGCAGTTATATCTGCCCTTCTTTCAGAAAATATCACACGGCATTTCTCTCCTGCTTCGTGTGCCATGACATTTCCTGTGTCACTTCAAAATTATGGATCCCATTTCCTTCTGCTTTTTTCTTTCATTCTTTAGTAGACCGTAACAAAAAAGGAAGCCAAAACAAACTCCAGTATTTTGCTACTTAGGCCTGGAATTGCTTTAAAAAAGGGGGGGGGTGTAAACAAACTGAGAAAAGAGAGGCAGATTTAATTAAAATTTGGCTTTGTGGTTTAAAGCTAGGAGGCACAATTGAGGTACTGTTGCAATAACCTTTTCTCATATTTAATATCGCCGCAATACCATTGAAGAGAGACGAGGCCTTTGCGGGAGCAATTATCTCCCCCTCAGCTGAGATCGGAGAGAGTTGTTAGAGCCAGAGAGGTTTATTTAAATAATATTGACATAGTTGCTTAAATCACTTTATGCACTTTTTAATCCCGCTTCTGCCCAAAACTGGGTGACTGCAACAGGAAGAGCGGAATGAGAAGACAAGGAAAAGTCAAATAATAAAAATAACTTTTAAGTAAAGAATCTCCAGCAATGAAAAGTAGAAACTAAAACTGATAACTTTGGAAATAATAATAATAATCTGGTAGAACAAAAAGGTGGCGAAGATGATTAGGGGGAAAGAATCATAGGTAGAAGAAGTTCTCCCTCAAGCAGCAAAACAGGTGTTATTGTGAAAACTCATTGAAAAGAGAAGCGTGCATGACCTTGGGTTTGCATCTGGAATGTACATAATGCCTTGCTTTGTGTGCAGGGACTGTGGTGGCTTAGTGGTTAAGATGCTGAACTTGGCGACTTGAAAGTTGGCAGGCCAGCAGTTCAAGACCTGAGTGCTGCACGACGGAGTGAGATCCTGTCTCTGTCCCAGCTCCTGCTAACCTAGCAGCTCGAAAGCAAGAAATTGAAAGTATATAAATAGGTACCACATCAGTAGAAAAGATAAAGTGCTCCATGTGCTTTGGCATCTAGTCATGCCTGCCACGTGACAAAAGTAGATGTCTATAGATGCAGACAGCGCTGGCTTTTTGGTTGTAAATGGGGATGAGCACTGAACCCTAGAGTTGGATATGACTGGCTTTTGAGCAAGGGAGACCTAAGCCTTTTCCTTGCATGTTTAATTCTGGAGTCACATGTAACAAAGGAGATCACATTGTGGTGGGATAGAATATTAAGAAGAGAATTAGAAGGGGATTTTGGACTGGAATACAGAATCTGGAGCAAAATTGGAGAAAAGAAAGGCACTGTGGTTTTACTCAACTATGCGCAGGTCAACCCCTGAATTCACCCAAGATACATTCCAAGACTTACCACAGATACCTGAAACTGTGGATAGCAGCAAATTCTATATTTTACATTGCAGACAATGGCCTCTAATGGCCAGCTCTGGTAATGCACTTCTCTCTGTGTGTGTGTGTGTGTGTTTGTGTGGGAGAGAGAGAGAGAGTGCATGCATGTTTGCGTGCCGGCGTACATTCACATGCACATGTGTAATTTCTGGGTTTCTTATTGAATATTTTTAGACCAACAGAGAAGTGAAAACGCTGATATTGAACCTGTGAATATGGGCATGGAGACAGCCTGTATTTTACATCATAACGTGAAAACGGCCACAGACATTTCTGATAAAGAGCATAATTTTGCAAGTCTGAATGCTGAGGTGTGTTTCTGCGAGGAAATCTCACTGTGAGAAGGAAAATGGAGGCTATTTCTTCCCCTTAAAATCTAGTTTGAGCCTTACTCAGGTCCATGGATTAACCTTGCCGAGTAGTAATTAGGCCAGGGGGAGAGACACAACTCCTCCAAGCCAACACACACAAACAAGCTGTGGGCTTGTTGAGTTCTCATTGAACAGAAGCGACACCAGCCTGTGGTGCTTTAGTGCGCTCTGGTGGAATAACCCTAATGTTAAAATTTCTGCTTCTAATGCAGCAGTCAGAAACGAGCTTTCAAGATGTCACAAACGCAAGCCAGTTGATTAAACGTCAGCCAAAGTGGGATAATGGAAGTCACATACATTTCTCTTGTTTCTCGGTTGTTTGCTAATAAGGTAAAGGTAAAGGTCTCCCCTTGCTCGAAAGAACGCTGTCTGCATCTGCAGATGTTTCTGTGGTCATGTGGCAGGCATGACTAAGTGCCAAGAGAAAGGTAACAGCAAGAAACGTTGTTACCTCTCCCACAGACGTGGTACCTGTTCATCTAATTGCAATGTCTTGCTTTCGAACTGCTGGGTTGGCAGGAGCCGGGACAGACGACGGGAACTCACTCCGTCATGCAGCACTCAGGTCTTGATGACCTGCCAACTTTCAGGTCATCAAGCATAGCATTTCAACCACTAAGCCAGCATGGACCCTACTAATAAAGTACGTTACCTTTAATGATACAATATAATAAGCAAAATTTGGACTTTATTTACAACAGTAACAGTGCATTTATTTCCCAAGGGGATTACTGACAGATACAGTATAGAAGACAGACACGCTGAATAACTTGACTCCCTATGGGAATCTGATAGATGGAGCCTCGTTGCAGTGCAGTCAAATGACTCCTGATGTGGCACCTCAATAGGTTAACCTTTGTACCCCGGTAAGCTAGCCAGCGCCCATCCCTGATCCAGTTCAAAGGTCTCCTGCTTTCGGGTTGTTTGTGATTGTTCCAGGTCACGAGACTGCATACGTGCCTGGGGGTTGTTTGTTACACATCTAAGCCATGAGACTGACTACTATAGGTGGGACGCATACCATGTATTAACCAGTCAGGCTGTAGCCCATACTAACACAATCCAATCACACGATCCAATCACGGCCAATGTACAGCCAACCTGTGGTTTTCTACATAAGCGTTTCCTTATACAATTGTTACAATCAAAAGGGCTCAAATGTGAATTAGTGTGTGTTCCCCGCTGGACCGGACTTAGTGTGTGCGTTTCATGAAGCTTCATCCTTCCCCTCCTCCCACAACTCCCTAAAGGGGCCAATGGCTATGGGCAGATGAGCCCCTTTGGGTGGGGTGATGGTCCCTTCAGTGGAGGAAATGCCACTGGAAACCATCCTATTGGACCCAACGGCAAAATGAGCAGTGAAGGAACTCTGGTTCCCAACGGCCATGGAGGCAGACGAGGCCATGCCAGATGGACTGGCTGTGAAGGCACTGAGTGTCCATATCCTCAAGGCTGCGGC
Source organism: Furcifer pardalis (assembly GCA_030440675.1). Lineage (NCBI taxonomy): Eukaryota > Metazoa > Chordata > Lepidosauria > Squamata > Chamaeleonidae > Furcifer > Furcifer pardalis. Next base: position 8,006,860 of record CP126891.1, on the reverse strand, counting down.
AGTCCATTGCAGTTCCGGTGTTAAATACTGCATGTCTCATTTCATGTGTGCCTCAGGAGATGGCTGCGATATCATAGTGTGTGGGTCAATTCGTGGCAAGCTGGGATCCACCTTAAACAAACTCGCGCCAGCGGCATGTTTCCTGTTTCAGGGGGAAAAATGCATTCTCAGATACGAGGTGCAGCCGCCGAATCAGAACAAGAAAGAGAAAGAAAAGGTATGAATAAGATTCCTGTCCAGAGATTAATTTTCTGTTTTGGGATGTAGAGATCTAAAATTTCAGCCCCTCTCGGCTCTACTTCCTCCTTGCCGTATTCTGTTATCAATTAGCAGGTTTGCCCTCAGTCCCTTAAAAGACCTCCCAGGGCTGAGACCTTGTTCCCAGCTAGGAAATCCTTGGTTATAACGTCGACCAGCTCCAATTCCAAAGAGGCAGAAGTTACTACCCTAAATCCATGATGGCAAACCTCGGCACTCCAGCTGTTCTTGGACTTCAATTCCCAGAAACCCAAGTACGTGCCATAAACCCATTCATGTGGATCCACAGAGACTTGGGCTTCTGGGACCTTAAGTCCAAGAGCAGCTGGAGTGCCGTGGTTCACCATCACTGACCTAAGTGGACAGCAAAAATGCTGTATGAGCACAATGGAATTTATGTACAGATCCATCATTACATCTTTCGGTTCTGCTATTCCCAGTTGACGCATTACTCATCTCCAATAACCCGAGGCATATAAGTCAGATCAGGAAAGCATCTGATTTAATAGCAGGTCCAGACAAGAGAGGCAGACGCTGAGTTTTATGAACACAGACAAGGCATTAAGACAACTTTTATAGAGTTTGACGCTTCCTAGACAGCCCTGAGTGGATGCAACTCTCTGGATGCTTGATTTTTGGTAGATGTAGTCAACGACCTTGGCCATGGCAATATCCTCGGATGTATCTTTTTACTTTCATATTACCAGTGAATAGTCTTCTCTTTTCTGGCCAAAGAAGGTGAACCATCATGCCCAGAAGTCAACTGTGGTGAGTGGAGCTTAACCTTTCAAACAGTCTGCAGGGCCTCCTGTAGCATTGAACATCCTTTTTGAAGGAAACCAAAGATGGACTTTGAGCCTCATTCATTCACTTTTTCATTCCTTTCTTTTCTTCTCCAGTTTTGGCACCGCCATGGAGCTTCTCCAGGAATCCAAGGCAGACGACACGCTGCCAACTCCAGTAGACTCACTTTCTCAGGCCCGGCAAAGAAGAGCAAATGGTTGGGTCAGCATAGGTTGAGGCATGGCTGATAACCTCACCTGGACTCTGACTGCCTTCCTCCTCTGGCTTCCCAGTCGTCAAGGTGGCCGCATAGTCCTGCAGACGGCTCCAGCAAGCGGGCATCTCTGGGCTAATTGTGGAGAGCCGTTGCAAGCTGGAAACAAGACAAAGACAGAGATTTCATCTCCCGGGTCTCTTGATCGGACCTGCTTGGCCATGTGTCATTTGTTCATCACCAGATGGACAAGCAGTGAAGAACGACCCAAGGTGGGTCTCCTCGGGGCTGTAAATAACACTCAACATTTACAGACACTGAAAGGTTCATTGGAGATGAAGATCAAGTTGATTCACACTGTTGTGCTCCCAGTCACCATATAGGAAAGTGAAAAGGTCAAGGTCTCCCTTGCTCGAAAGCCAGTCGTAGCCAACTCTAGGGGGGTGCTCATCTCTGTTTACAGCCAAAGAGCCAGCGCTGTTTACGTCTGGAGATATTTCTCTGGCCATGTGGCAAGCATGACTAGACAGAGAGGATTGTTATCTTTCCAGACAAAGTGCCACCTATTTATCTACTTGCAATTTCTTGCTTGCCTACAGACATTTCTGTGGACACATGGCAGGCATGACTAGACACTAGAGCGCACGGAACGCTGTTTACCTTCCCAATTAAGTGGTCCCTATCTATCTACTTGCAATTTCTTGCTTTCAAACTGCTAGGCTGGCAGGAGCTGGGACAGATGACAGGAGCTCACTCTGTCACGCAGCACGGGTCTCAAATGGCTGATCTGCCAACCTTCCAATTGTCAAGATCAGAGTCTTAACCACTAAGCCACTGCAGCCCCCTAGGGAAGTGAAAGCTGAACAGTAAAGAAAGCTGGGAAGTCAATTTCGGCTTGAAGAAAGACTACTGTCAAAATTTAGCTGTTAAACTGACATTTCTTTTCTCCATTGTGGTGCTGTTTCCATCACTCATTCACAGAACTAGCATTTTGGAGGAAGAAAAGATCTAGGGGAGACTGGTATTGATTTCTACCTGCCTGCAGCTTTTAATTTCTTTTTAATTGCCTAGTGCTTTGAGAAGGAAAATAGAATATGAATATAAAAAAGGCAACTCTTTTGGGGGGAAAATACACCATAGTTTAACTTCTTATAATGAACATCAATAGTCACATAGGTCATGTTGCATTGCCATCTGGTGAACTACGAAAGAAGTACACTTTCGAAGGATGTGCTGCTGGGAATAAATGCAAGAATCCATCATCTTCCAGGGACTAGAGGTGGATTATTACAATATTTTTTTGTGTGTGAGGTTGTTAATGTGGATAACAATATTATGAAGTTTGGTATTTCATAGCCTTTGTGTGGGATGTGCATGTCAGTAAAAGTGTTTTCTTTTCCTGTAATAATAATAATTTCGTGTCAGAAATTATTCTGGGTTGAAAAGATTTTTGTGGAAGAAACTCCGCTCAGGGGATGCCTGAATGAGACTCCTTTCATGTCCCCAAGAGCTGAGACAGAGACGGACGCTCAATCCATCATGCAGTACCCAGGTCTTGAACTGCTGGCTTGCCAGCCTTCCAGCTCACAAGCTTCTTAACCACTGAGCCACTGGAGCCCCCCCCCCTTTCCTGTGAGATACTTTGAGCGTTAATTCAGGAAAACAGGGTGCAAAGAAACAAGGTAGAACACCTTGATCTTGGTAGAGAAGAAGAGAATAATGGAGTTGGAAATGGGCCCAACATCCTGCTCAACGCAAGAACCCAAGTCAAAGTAGATATGTCAGATTTGAATATTCTCACTGTCCCGTCGATGGCGCTAGCAACTTCCTCTCCTAAAATCAGACAAAGAAACACAGCTCGGCAACTACCAATCTTTTCCGATTCAAGTAACGTACTTTTCGTTTAGGAAAAGATCACAGCGCCTGTCCCACGGCAGAGCTGCTGAAGAGTCGGGTGGTAGCTTGACTTCAGAGGCAAAGATCTCCATGAACGAGTAGGATTTCAAGTCGAAGAGCAGCAGGGCTTCCTTTCCACCCCTAGATTGGTCTTCCCCTGCAAGCAAAGAGAAGCAAAGCCAGGCCGATCTAGCCCAGGACTTGTTATGTATCAAGAGGGACCCTTTTAAAGCACACTTATGGAATGCAACCATTTCTTTGTTCGAGAGAGACAAAGAAACAGTACAACCACACAAACTGTCTACCAAATCTATCAATTATCTATTCTCTTTATATATCATTATCTGATTTTCTACATGCCTACCTATCATGTCTGTCCATCCACCCATCCACCCACCCACCTACCCTGTCAATTATTTATATATCATTTTCTCCTATCTAGTTATCATTTATATGTCTGTATGTCTGTCCATCCATCTACCTGCCCACCTACCTACCTACCTTGTCAATTATCTATATATCATTATTTGACTAACATGTCTAGTTATCATGTCTGCCCATCCATCCATCCACCTACCTACCTACCCTGTCAATTATTTATACATCATTATCTGCTTATCTACACATCTACACATCTAGTTATCATCTGTCTTTCCTTCCATCTGCCTACCTACCCACCTACCTAACCTGTCAATTATCTATTCTCTTTATATATCATTATCTGCTTATCTACATGTCTAGTTATCATGTCTGTCCATGCATACATACATCCACCTACCTAACCTGTCAATTATCTGTATATCATTATATGCTTATCTACGCATCTAGTTATCATCTGTATGTCTGTCCATCCATCCATCTCCCCATCCATCCATCACATTTTTGTACCGTCCATCTAGGAGGAAATATGCACTCTGGATGATTTACAAGATGAAACATTAACTGTTAAGATGCATAATCTATATTTTCACCATTACCTCCATGACGGCAGCAAGCAAAAAGGAACCATAACTTTAAAAAGTCTCCTCCCACAGGAAATAGGGGCCAAAAAATTACGATAACCAAAGTTAGGTGTTTGTAGATAGGAGAACTTCGAAGGCCTCTCTGAAAAGTTCAGTTTTTTAGGTGTTTCTTAAATTTATTTCCTCCTGATGATGCAGAAACCCAATATATCCCAGACATATTTTTAAAAAGAAATTGTGCTTTTTTACTTAAGGGATATGGAAGAGGAAGGGTCTAGAACAGTCGTTCCCAACATGGGTCCCATGCTTCATAGGGAGACTTCAACTCCCAGAAGCCTAGGCCAGTACATTGGCTGATCAGTGCTTTTGGGGATTGACTTAGGCTTCTGGGAAATGAAGTCCAAAAATCAAAGATTGGGAAACACTGCTCTGTGAATCCACACTGATTTAAAGTGTATTCTTCTAAATGTAGGGAAAGGAGAAGGAAAAGATTTAAAAAGAACTGAAAGACTGGAGGGAGAGAGAGAGAGAGAGATGGTGAAGAGGTGGGAGATAATCATCACAACTAGGGTTCATTGGAAGGGAACGTTCTTTCCATCCTGCCTTGTCTTTCATGGGCTCAAAACATCCCACCTTGAAGGATCAAGGACTGGCCATCAGGATCGATGGAAAAAACGGGCTGCCAAGGAGAGGCCATCTTATAGGAGGCTGGTGTGATGAACTGGTAAAGGTCTTCCTGCGTGGTGGCATCCATCAGGTTGACCGTCCCGTTCCAGAAGAAAATCAGGACCTGGAAGAAGGAAACTGGACTTTGCCTTCTTTATTATCAATGTTCAGATGTATGCCAACATTAACCCCGAGACTAATCATATCTGGATTAGGAGGCTTTTGTTTGTTTGTTTCATTGGAAGATAATAAGACAGGGGACCATAATCTTTCCCTGGAATTTAGAATTTATATGGGGGCCAGAGCTTAGTTTGGAAAAGTTACTTTCTGAACTATGACTTTTGGAGAGAAGAGCACCCTCAACCCCTGATTTATACTCCCAAAGAGTCCAAAATGTATGCATGTTGGCAGTGGTGGCTGCTACTCGTATCTGAGTGTTCGTTTTCTCCTGGAAATCATTTTCACAATTGATGGATGGAAAGAGGAATGACAAGCAGGGGAAATGCCATTGGCATGAATTTGTTTAAGGTGAATCCCAGTTTGCCATGAACTGACCCACACACCATGATCTCGAAGTCATCTCCTGTGGCATGTATGAAATGAGACAATTGACCGGAATGGACTGCCTCCATGACTGTTGGGGATCAGAATAGTGAGGTGGTTCCACCTCCGCTCATTTTGCCGTTGGACCCATTATGATGGTTTCCTGTGGCATTTCCTCCACTGAGGGGGTCCCTCACCCCACCTAAAGGGGTTTATCCACCCGTAGCCATTGGCCCCTTTAGGGTGTCAGGTTATTTACCACCACTCAACACTCAGCATTGAGTTGCTGGCTATATGGTCTACTGCATTACCGTAGGGGGATGTCTGGCCAGTCAGCCTCTACCTATGTACATTTGTTTCCTTGCTTACTTGCCATCCATCCACTTTATTGGCAAGCATTATTTTGGATGAATGAATATAAATATTATTTATAGCGTTTATCCAATCCCAACCTCAACTGTCAAAATCCCAGCCAACCCCAGAACCCACAATTGGTGAATAAAATACTATAGAAGTGGCAATGAACAGCATAACTAAAGACTCAGATTTAAGTGTCAAATCAAAGAGAAGAAATATCTTCAAAGTCTTCTTGAAAAAAGCTTTATTTTCACTAATTTCATAAAAGCCTGGAGGGAAGGGCTTGATGTGTCTCTGGATGGAGACCATCCCAAAGCAGAGGGTCCACCATGGAACAAGCATGGTTCCTAGTAGAGGGTCTTCTCCCCTCTCTTGGGATGGCCAATGAGGATGGTCTCTTTTCCATTTAGCACCCTCTCCATCTCTTATCATTATCTTCCGGGCTTTCAGACAACCCTAGAGATCTTCTAGGTCCATGATGGCGAACACTGGCACTCCGGATGTTCTTGGACATCTATTACCAGAAGCCCAAGTCAGGACTCCTGCTGATCAGGACTTCTGGGAATTGAAGTCCAGGAGCAGCTGGAGTGCCAAGGTTCACCACCACTGTTCTGGGAGATATCTGAGCACATCTCAAAAAGGTTGGTAGGTCAACCTCCTCTACATCACTTGGAGGACCCTGAATAGGCTGAGGGTCGGAGTCCCTAAATGGAAGACCAACATGCTCAAGTGGAGACTGCTGGTGGACAACAACACGTTGTGTGAATATGGAGAGATACAGAATCCAGCTCATTTACTGGTCTGCTGATTACTGCCAGAAACATGCACCAATGAAGACTTGGGTTTGGCCAACGCCAAAGCCAAGAAAGTGACTTAATTTTGCCAGTCCAGGGTTTGATCAGGACATAAAAGAAGAAGACTGTCAACACACTTACTGCATCAGGCAAGGTTGGAATGGAGGCTACGGTACTGATCATCTGACCAGGAAGTTGAGGCCTGGGGGGAAACCACACACATACACAAATCACGTTTACATTGCCCCTTGTGTGTTTATTTAGCCAACAAGGAAGAAAGGAAAAATGATACATCAATGGAATCTGAGAGGAGGTTCTTACTTGGCTCCTAATAGTTTGGTCATATATCCTTTAGCCCCCGAGGAGATCAGGTGGAGTGTTCCATCCAGACACAACACCAGAAGCTGGACTTGGGCATGGTTCTGAGCCTCACTAGGCGATGGCGGCCTCTTTTTGAACAGAGGTGAACACGGCATGAAATGGAGGGTTCGTACAACACACCCATCAGGAAGCTTCGTCACAGATAACGGGAACCCTAGGAAAGCAGAAACCCTGCAGGGTAATGGCAGGGAAGAGAACTCCTTCCTCTTAAAAATGGACATTGACCTTCCGACCCGGCAGGTTGATGCCTGACCCACTCTGTGACCTTTTGGAGGTATTCCAAACTGATCATTATCTCACTAGGTTAGGTCAAGGTCTCCTGTGCTCGAAAGCCCATCGTATCCAACTCTAGGAGTTGGTGCTCATCTCCAATTACAGCCAAAGAGCCAGTGCTGTCTGCGTCTGCAGGCATTTCCATGATCATGTGGCAAGCAGCACTAGATGGCAGGGTGCACAAACACTGTTACCTTTCCCACTGAAGTGGTACCTATTTATCTACTTGCAATTTCTTGACTTTGAACTGCTAGGTTGGCAGGAGCTGGGACAGACCGCAGGCGCTCACTCCGTTGTGGAGCACTCAGGTCTCGAACTGCTGACCTGCCAACCTTGTTGTTGTCAAGCCTAGCATCTTAACCATTAAACCACCATGGTCCCTGAGAAAGTTAGCAATTCAAAATCTGTGGGGTAAAAAGAAAAAAACCCTTCCTGAGAATGAGGAAAGACAAATGGCAAAGCTGGCATAAATGAGTGCATAAATGCTCCGGGTCCTAAAATGTTGAGCGACGCAGGACAGAAAAGCTGCAGAACAGGACATTTGCAGTCTGCAGAGCTAGAAATTCTGGGGAAAGGAAGTCTATGAAAACCCAGAAGTTTTCTAAGAAATGTTCTAACACCCTAGTTAGCAATTTGCTACTCTAAAGTGCTTCAGGGTGATTTGGAGCCCTGGTTGCCACAGTGGTTAAACTGCTGTACTGCAACCAAGAGGTTGTAAGTTCAATTTGGACCAGGGCTCAAGGTTGACTTGGCCTCGTCCATCCTTCCAAGGTTACTCAAATGAGTACGCAACAAGTTGGGAGCAAAATGGTAATTAATTTGTGAATCACCCAGAGAGAGGGCCTCTAAATGCTATGGGTCTGTATATAAGTGTGATTGCTTTGCTTTGTTGAGTTATCTATTTAAAGCCATTTCTATCTGGAGAAGAATCCCAGCGTAACAACACATGGTACTCATGCGCTATCATGGCCACCAGGTTGTTCTTACATGTCAAAGTGAGTAAAGGGATGCTGGTCAGTCTCATGAAAGCAGGAAAGGAAGCTCACCCAGAAACAGATCCCAAACGGTAATGGTCCCATCTTCACAAGCAACAGCCATGTATGAAGAACAAGGCGAGGTCTCTGAAGATGTGATCGGAGCACCACATGTCCAAATGAGGTCTGGCTTTGGCTCAGAATCTAGAGAGGACAGAAGATCCCATGAATGATGGGATTGTGAGATAGCACTGTGAGAAGAAATGGGGTGTCGTGAAAATGTCCTGGGTTTCTCTGGCATGAGGGAACGTCTGCTCCACCAGATCTCTTCTACCTATGGCAGTGATGGTGAACCTCAGCACTCCAGGTGTTCTTGAACTTCAATTCTCAGGAGCTCAAGTCTCTGCGAATCCACACAAATGGGTTTGCTGTGCCGATCAGGGCTTCTGTGAATTGAAGTCCAAGAACACTTGGAGTGCCAAGGTTTGCCATCACGGTTCTATGGCTTTCAAGGCAAGATGGAACACATGTTCCAAGCTTCCTTCCAAATCTTGGATCCCATCTTTGAAGGCATCTTGTGCACCTTCAAGAGCAGTGGTTCCAAACCTTGGTTCCCCAGATGTTCTTGAACTAAAACTCCTAGAGGCTTCCACCGTTGGCCGTGTTGGCCAGGATTTCTGGGAGCCATAGCCCAAGAAGATCTGGGGACCTGAGGTTGAGAACCATTGTTCTGGGTCAAGAGTGGATATTGTCTACTGGGTGCAGCTTACCAAGGCAACTTCTCGGGGTTAATATGGGATCCTGGGATAACAGGAACCGGGCTTTGGGTGGTTCCTGGAGCATCCATAGTTTCCCACCTGCATCTTAATTCTTTGAAGCATGGCAGCATTCATGTAGCAACACATTTGCAACCTAGGGGCTAAAAACAGCACCTCTCATATCTATCTACCTGAAATTCCAAGCCTTCTTCAGCTGCTCTGTAACATCTGAAGTAATCGGCGTATCATGTTGACAAACAGACCAAGGGCTCCGTTGTGTTCAGTTGTACTTGAGTTGTACCTTTAACTTGTGCATAACCAGAGGAATGAGGGTTGGGCTATTTGCTGCTCCTTTGATCGTAAGGTCTTCTCTGGTTCAAGACTCAGATAATAAACTGATTATGGAGCTTAACTCAGAATATAGCTCTAGGTCTGTGATGGCGAACCTTGGCACTCTAGGTGTTCTTGGACTTCAATGACCATAAGCCCACATCAGCACTCCTGCTGGTCAGGACATCTGGGAATTGATGTTCAACAACACCTAGAGTGCGATAGTTCACCATCATGGACCTAGATCATGTCCTTCTCCATCTTTGCTCTACAGATGGCATTTGCCTTGAGAACTCTTCTAGGGTGGATCACAAGACATCCCCCAAATGCCTGGAAAACCTCAAGAGATACTCATAAGAGCAATCTCTCATAGTTTGATTACCTAATTTCTCCTTCGGCGGACGGCTGAGAAGATAAAAGCTAATATTGTGGTTCTTGCTCCAGTGGACGCTGAACATGATGGGCACATCTGGAGAAAAGGTTGAATAGCAAATGATCAAAAAGGGAAGGTTTAGAGATATCACCTGCTCCCTCCCTAGCCCATACTTTCTAGGAACCAACGAGCCCCAAATGAGGACGAAACATGCCTCCTCAATTAAAAATTCCTGGTACATTGTTCCAGGCTCCATGATGTGGTTTTGTTTTATGCCCAAAATGATAAACCTGCCAGAAGGACTTTGGTTTCATGTCACACCCATAAGTGGAAATTACCTGGGTCAGCTTTGACTTCGGCTCCAACAGGCAGGACCTGGCCGGGCAGGTGAAAATGAAACATTGCATGGCTGAAACAGGGGGAAATCAGAATTTATTAAAAACACACCTGACTGTCAGATTCACCAGATGTGAATCAGAAGTCTATGTCCCTCTGCTGGCAATTTTTTTGTCATTGCGGTTTTCCCAAAAGAAATGTGTGTCCCTTTAACAATTGAGGAAGAGCCTTCTTAATTTAAAATTTCCCCATCCTGGGTAATATACTTAAAGTATGAAAAAAAATCTGAATGTCTAAAAGAGATCTCTCTTGATATTTATTTAGCAATCAAAGCAGGAAATTTTGAAATTCAAAAACTTCACTACAAAACTTCAGGTGCTCATAGGTGAAGCATGAATAAAACAGACTCAAAACGTTTAAGTCTCAGAAAGTTAGTAACTAAATACCCTCTTGCAATCATCATTCACTTCAGAGATTCTTCGTTCCTGCTTTTTGCAACTAAGATAATGTGAACTGCTGTATTAAATTTTTGCCATCTAACTGAAGCTTTATTTGAACTCATGTTTCGTAAATAAACATTCTTTTTCCTTCTGCTAAAGCTAGGCCTGAGCATTTGTTTAATAGAAACCAAGAGAAGAAAAGGGGAATTCAGGAGGGCTTGGCATGTCAAAGCATTCGATCTTAATCCTTTGCAAAGAATGCTTAACAGGAGAAAAGACACCATGGAGCACCATGGAGCTCCAGGTATCCTTAGAAGGGATAGAATCCTGATTGTTAATACAGGCTCAAACTGCTACAACTAGGAGGTACAGACATACTGTACTCTGCAATGGGTTATGAAGGAACATTACTCTGTATTTTACACATTTAACCTGAAGTCCAATTTTTAATGACAGACTTTACCTTCTTGGGATCCAAGATCACTGCAGATGGGGATTGCAGCCATGAAATAAAAAGGAGACTGATTCTTGAGAGACAAGCTATGAAAAACCTGGGGAACATAGTGAAAAGTAGGGCCATCACCTTGCAAACAAAAGTTTGCATAGTCAAAGCAATGGCAATCCTGCTGGTAAGGTATGGTTGTGAGAGCTGGACCATTAGGAAAGTGGAGCGCAGAAGAATAGATGCCTTTGAAATGTGGTGTTGGGGGAGAGTTTTGAGAGTCCCCTGGACAGCGAGGAGAACAAATAGGTCAATCTTAGAAGAAATCAACCCTGACTGCTCCTTGGAAGGTCAAATATTGAAGATGAAGCTAAAGTACTTTGGATATCAAATGAGAAGAGAGGATTCACTTGAGAAAGCCTTGATGCTAGGAAAGTCGAGGGGGGAAAAAAGAAGGGGGCAGCAGAAAATGAGATGGATAGATAGTATTGTTGATGCAATGGGCACAGAGTTGGGTGGGTTGAGGAGGATGTTGATGGAAAGGGGTGGCTGGTGGTCCATGGGGTCACAATCGATTGTGCAACTGAACAACAACAACAAAACTAACTGCCACTGAAATCAACAGAATGCTAGTAGGACAACAATTCAATAAGTCCCCATTGACTCAACAGGTTTTACCCCATTTGGAACGTACAATACTTACCATATGAATATTTTAAGGACTAAAACTTATTGTAAGTTCCAATCGGGGACATTAGAAGGCAGTTTCCAATTAGACTAGACACCATCAAACAGAATGACATGGGACAGAAATAAACCTGTCACGTGGACAAGGCTGGAAGATGGAAATACACATTAATGGCATTTTCCAAACCTGGGTTTTTCTTCTTTGCTTTCCTCCTCATCCTCCGTTTCCAGATACTGCTGGAAAGTGTGGCTAAAAATGGCCTCCGGCTGTTCCCAGTGGCTGTCCTTGATCATGTGGTTGTATCCCATGCCAAGAACGTTGCCATCATCACTCTTCATTAAGGCTTCAAAGGGATTCTTAAAGACGCTTCCTGCATTTGCACATGGAAGATCCACTTAACACATTACTCAAGCCCCAATCCAGTGTATTTCTAAAGTCCAATTTCAGGGCTTATCTCCCCTGCTCCCAAGTCAATGGTCTCTAGCAGCCTAAAATATCACCCCAGAAATACCCTCAAAACAATTTTGATGTCATTGTCGTTGGATTATTTTAAAAGCAATTTTGCTCCCAAAGGTCCTGTAAACTGACAGGTTTACCCAATTTCTCAGGTCTCTCTTAGGACCATAAAAAAACTTCTTTAGAAATAGCATTTGAGGTACATGGTACAATTGGATCCCTTAATGTAGTGATTGCGAACCTTGGCATGCCAGCTGTTCTTGGACTTCAATTCCAGGAAGCTCAAGACTCTGTGAATCCACACAAATGGGTTTCCAGCTGTTCAGGAAATTCCTAGAAGCCCAAGTCTCTGAAGCCACTGTATGTGAGCAGTAAACCCATTCATGTGGATTCACAGGGACTTGAGCTTCTGGGAATTGGGACAAAGACAAGAGCTCATTCCATCCTACAGTACTCAGGAATCGAACTGCTGACCTTCCGCCTCCCAGTCAGCGTCGTAGCCACTTGAGCCACTGCAAGTTAGGTAGATACGTTGCACTATATCAGCAAAGCACCCATTTGAAACATTTGGTGAGCAGAGGAAGGTGAAGGTAAGATTAAAATGAAATGGGAAAGAATACAAGCGCTAACCTGTAAGTGGTTTGAGTGGCCTGACTTTCAACAGCAGAGCAGGTGGCAGCAGCTTCGATTCGACTCTGCTTAGGATCTGATGCAAATCCTGCAATAAAGCAAAACAACAGGCCTATGCGATTCTCCCTCCCAAGGTCCCCGGCTTGCAACGCTGCATTAGCTGATGAGGCATTCAGAACCAAACAGGTTCTGGGCAGTGTGTGAAGGCAAGGCATCTGCTAACAGGAATTGGGGCAAAAAATATAGAAAATGGAAGTTTGATCTACATTCCTCAAATTCCTTTTTGAATGCAGGCTAAGGGTGGAAATGAAAGCTATTCGAGACAATTCAAAGTTTGGACTACTTACCAATTCTTCATGATTTGGCCCTTGGACATCGACACTCTTTTTCTACACAAACACAAAGGAAAGCATTTATTTTACAAAGGAAACCAAAACAGCTTGAATTCTAAGGCCATTTGTGCATGGGTTAATGGGGAAGCTTAAAATTCCAAAGTTTAAAATTTTACTGTTGGAATGGATACAGGTGACTTGTTTCATTATCTGTAACCAAACTCTGCTTGTTTACGGAAGGTTTCATCATATCATAGATGGACACTGACAAGTAGGCTTGACTCTGTTAATGCACATGCAAGTCGACCTCTGGCTCTACGGTCAGGTGCTGCAGCTTCCTGAGCTATTCAACAACACACATGGAGAGCCAAGTTTGAGGACCCTATGGCCAACCTTGGTGCTCCAGATGACCTTGGATTTCAATTACCAGAAGCCCAAGTCAACACACCTGTCATCAGGGCTTCTGGGAATTGATGTTCAAGAATACCTGGAGCACCAAGGTTGGCCATTCCTGGCCTAAGACAAACATGGTTTCCAGCCTCCTGCCTTATCACCTTCTGGTGGAATGGACATTCATCTGGTTCTCACCTTCTTACTGCTTCTTCGAGATGGAGATGGAGTGGTAGATGGTGCAACAGCTGGTGTTGCTTGGGCTTGCTCTACCTCCTTCAGCCAGGAATCCTTCGGCAGTCGATAGATCTCCAGACAAACTTCTGGGCTGCCTAGATTGGATAATCAGAAGAGACCACAGGAAACAAAAGGGAAAAAAGAAGAAAAGGTCTCTTAAGTCAAGCATTGTTGATGGTTAATGCACCCTAAAGCAAGAGTGCCAGTTTGTCATCTTCTGAGTTTATGCCATCCAAAGCAGAGTAAGGAATGACCAACATGGCAAATCTGTCAACCCGCTAGATATGAAGGCCATAGGTTCCAGGGGACTTTGTATTGTCTAGCTCTACGGTGGCCAATTTTGGCACTCCAGGTGTTCTTGTTCTTCAATTCCCAGGAGCCCAAATCAACACATCTGCTGATCAGGGCTTCTGGGAATTGAGGTTTGAGAACATCTGGGATGCCAAGGTTGGCCATCATTGGTCAAGCTCATATGTCCTCCAACTTGGCTCTCCAAATGTTCCTGAACTTCAATTCCCAGAAGCCCAAGTCAGCACACTTACTGATCAGGGCTTCTGGGAACTGAAGTCCAAGAACATCTGGAGAGTCGAGTTTGCATACCCCTGAGTGAAACATTAGGTTGAACTTACCTTGAAGAAGAAATCCAGCATAATCTGCCCCATGAGAGAGCTCCATGGCCACGGACACATTTCGTTTGGTGATATCTTCCTATCTCGTTAAAAAAAGAGAGCAAAGAGGAACTGAGAGAGCAAGTTCAGGGATCTGGTTGCTTGTAGTTGTTGATGAATAAGTGCAGGGAATGATTTATCTTTTTATGGAGTCCAAGGAGACCAGTTTTCAGTACGTTACGACAGAGGCAACAAGTCAAGCTACAATCCAGAGAAATAAATGTCAATGAAATTTCCAATGGAAATTCCAATGGCAGGGATTTTACTTGCAAGGAGTGCAGAGGTTGGAGTGGGAAATATCCATCCACTTGTTATTATAACCCAACTTCCATCAGTCCATAGCAAAGAATAATGGGAATTGTAGTCCCACAAGATCTGGAAGGCCACCTCAGTGAAATAAGACAGGGATGACTAAATAATGGTCTAAGTACCTGACAAAGTAAGGAATATGTCATCGTACAGTATATTTAGAGAAACAAAAGTGACTTTTCCTTCAGGTGGCATCAGGAACCCACATCACAGAATGGAGACCTGGTTTTTTTCAGAAAGTGGACAATTTGGGCAATTGATCATTTTGATTGGGAGACAGACTGACAGACGTACCACTTCATTCATGGTTTTGATTTGCAGAAGGGTCTCCTTGACATAATAAAGAAGGCGGGCGACACCTGGAAAACAGAAAGAAAGGGATCGACACAAAGAGGGCTTCTTTTTATTCGCATCTGATGTCTTCCTTCTTAAAGGTCTCCCTTGCTCGAAAGCCAGCCATATCCAATTCTAGGGTTCGGTGCTCACCTCCGTTTACAGCCAAAGAGGCAGCCCTGTCTGTGTCTGCAGACATTTCTATGGTCACCTGGCAGGCATGACTTAACACCAGAGTGCACATCTGGAGTGGTACCTATTCAACTACAGTAATACCTCGGATAACATTTGCGTCAGATAATGCTAAAACCGCATAGTGTTAAGCAGTGTTCATCGCATAGCGTTAAAATGCTATGGGATGCATGGGATAACATTTGCTAAAGCCTGTGCCAGTTACAATGTACCTCTATGGAATTTTAATGTTATCCGATGCATCCCATAAAAATCTTAATGTTATCTGATGCATGGAACCAAGTTTTAGCATTATCCAAGGTTTTACTGTACTGTACTTGCAATTTCTTGCTTTCAAACTGCTAAGGAGCTGGGACAGACAGCAGGAGCTCATTCTTGGCTGCTGACCTCCTAATCTTACAATCATTAAGCTCAGAGTCTTAACCACTTTAAATAACAATATTTTATAAACTTGTCCACCTACTGGCAGAAAGTTCAGAGAGCTACTGGGGCGACCTGTCATGGTGTAATCTTAACAAACTACTTTCCCCCCTGATCCCGATCCCCCTTCTGTAAAATAGATATAAAAGGGAAATCTACATCTTGTTGGAGGTAGCTCCTTCTTAAGCCCTTTGCAAATTAACCCCACTTTCTAAGAGCCAAGCAACGCGCTGTTGAACTGACCGAGTTCATCCACGATCCCAAGGACATAGGAGCCGCCACCCAGGTCAGAAACCTGGATGGTGCAAATCTCAGTCTTGGTGGCCTCCCAAGCACAAAGCTTCTTGCATTCAGGTATGCTGAAGATACAGAGTCCTGTCGAAAGCCCAGCAAAGATGTAGCCGCCGCAAGTGGCCAGACAATTGGCCCTTCCTGACACCTGGGGAAATTAGAAAAGGATGCAAAGACCGCATCAGCAATTGGTCAGCTATCAAATGCAAAGATCCATTCTCTCATCTCCATTAATGGTCAAGGTCTCCCTTCTTTGAAAGCCAGCTGTTTTTGACCTTAGGTGATGGTGCCCATCTCCGTTTACAGTCCAAGAGTTGTCAACATGTGCAGACATTTCTATCGCCATGCCACAGGCACAATAAGATGCTGGACACTGTTACCTTTGCTGCTGAAATGGCACCTATTTATCTACTTGCAATTTCTTATTTTCAAAACTGCTAGGTTGGCAGAGGCAGACGCAGGTAAGGGGTGCTCACTCAGGTCTCGAACTGCTGACTTTCTGGTTGTCAACTTCACCTGAATATACAGAGGCTAATTTGAAGCATCATCACTTCTAGTTGAGAATCCCCCTCCCTTCAACTACACATTTCCATCCCTGATCCTATGCTATGATGAGACACTCTTTTGCCCATACTGTTAAATGGGTCATGGAGCTGCATTTAAAAATGAAAGCAAACAGCTACGTATTTATTATAGCTATTATTCCTGGATGCTGCAGTGACTAAGTCATAATCACACCAACTTTGAAAAGCTCAACAGTTTTTATCTGTATCTCAGCTCAAGCTTCTAGTTGCCAAGAAACTAGTGCGATCTAAGCCTAGCTCAACTCAAAAGCATTCTTAGTTAGACTTTCCTCCAAAGTGAGCCACTGTAAAGTGTCTCTCTTGAAATGTGGATTTACAGAATTTACAGATCGCGAGACCTCAGAATCCTGTCCCGATGAGTTACTTTCCAGCCCACCCTTTTGCCCTGTGTTTCAGACCATAGCTAACCACCCTTGTTTCAAAACTGATGGAAATCATTTCACACACACAAAAGGAGACCTCTCTCCTATACAAGGAAGATCTGATCCGCCTTGAAAGATACCTCAAATTCAGCAGATGCTTCATACTGTGTAGGGGGGAGAGTTTGCTCCTTTGGGGCCTGCAGCCGACGATTCTCTTCTATGACTTCCCAGGCCCGTTCGAACAGAAATGACACCAGTTTAGTGATCATTCGAACAGGCTGGGGCAAATGGCAGAGGGGATCAGGATCTTTCAGGACGACATCTTCCTCTTCGTCCTTTTTAACCCAGTCTTTTTCCGTAGGTGGCGGGATCTCCAGGGCTCCGTGTTTCCGGATGAAGACAGGCATTTTTCAAACACCTTGTCAATTCTAAATGCAACAGAGAGAGAGAGAGAGAGAGAGAAGGAAGGAAGGAAGGAAGGAAGAAGGAAAGAAGGAAGGAAGGAAGGAAGGAAGGAAGGAAGGAAAGAAAGAAGGAAAGAAAGACCTTCTGAAATGCAATGAAGTTGGAGCACTGATTTAAGAGAGGTTATCAGTCCTTTTTGAAAGGACCCTTTCCTTCTACAAATCATTAGGTAAAGGTCACCCTTGTTTGAAAGCCAGTCATATCTGACTCTAGGGTTCAGTGCTCATCTCTGTTTACAGCCCAAGAGCCAGTGCTGTCTGCATCTGTTTCTGTGGACATGTAGCAGGGATGAATATATATATATATATATATATATATAAATAAATAAATAAAATGACTAGATGCCTGAGTGCACAGAACATTGTTTACCTTCCCACCCAAGTGGTACCTGTTTATCTCTTTGCAATTTCTTGCTTTCAAACTGCTAGGTTGGCAGGAACTAGGATAGAGACAGGAGCTCACTCGAGCTGCTGACCTGCAGACCTTCCAGTTGTCAATTTCAGCATCTTAACCACTAAGCCACCACAGTCCCCCTTCGAGGCATTACTGATCCATTTATTTACAAGTGGCTTTTCCATCTAGTCTTTCTTTCTGTTAAGTCCAAAGTTTGGATTCCCCCACTGCCTCAATTCATCCTTATATCAGCTCTGGGGTGGGGGGTCAGTCTAGATTAGAAAGAACTCCCCAGTTAACCCAATGGGTTTGATACCCAAGTGGAGACAAGACAAAGTTCACAGCAAATGTATTTCGTTTTTGGAAAAATCCCTCTAAGAGCTCCCCTTCATTCCCATTCAACCACCCCAACCCTGTAAGGCAGGCCAGGTTGAGAGCAAGAGGCGGGAGATCACACTGCACAGATTAATAGGGATTTGAACTCAACACTTTCTGTTCCTGGTCTTGGCACATGGGATCCTGTCTCCCTAGAGCCAACGCTCTCCAGACAGATTGGACTACAATTCCTATCCTCCTTGAACAAGCACCCACACACTCAAGGGCATCCCTCCCCGGAGCTGTAATCTGAGCATGAAAAAGAAGGCTTGGGGGGGGGGGGGGGTACAACTCCCATCATTCCCAAAAAACATAACTGAGAAGGGATTTTGGGTGTTGTAGTCCCCGAACTGGACTATCCGTACTTCTCCAAGCCACCTTTTTGGGTCCAAAGCTCAGAATGAGAACAAAAAAACGATGATAATTCGGAAAAGTTACTTTTTTTAGAAGGGGCGGATCTAGAGATGTGCGTGCTGCAAAAAGTAACTTTTCCAATCTCGGCCCTTTTCTTCTTTTCCTTCAGCCCTAAAACCACGCCAGGTATGTTTGCGCGCACCTCCACCCCAGGTGCGCATCTGTGTTTCCGATCGCTACGCCGTTGGTTACAGTAACCTCCGGTCGGAAGTGAGTTAGTTCCGTGGGGAGGGGGAGGGAGGGGCAGGGGTGTGTGGGGCGTGGCTTATTGATGCCCCGCCCCCTCCCAGCTGCGCGCTCCGGCCGGACTTCAACCCGTCGGGCTGGTCATCAGGATGGAGGCGTTCGTGCGCTTCACCAACCAGACGCAGGGTCGGGAGCGGCTCTTTCGGTGAGGGAGGCAGCGGAGGAGGAAGGGATCGGGGCCGGATCGGGAGGGGGGCGGGGTTCCCTCCCATCCCCCTCAGAAGAAGAAGAAAAACTTTTTCCTAACTTTTGGGAAACTTTCCTTTCCCTAAACTTTTGGGAAACTTTCCTTTGCCAAAAAGGAACTTTTTCTCCGCTCGGGGACCGGAATCTCCCAGTGGG
Organism: Furcifer pardalis; assembly: GCA_030440675.1. Classification (NCBI taxonomy): domain Eukaryota; kingdom Metazoa; phylum Chordata; class Lepidosauria; order Squamata; family Chamaeleonidae; genus Furcifer; species Furcifer pardalis. The sequence continues at coordinate 7,987,953 of CP126891.1, read as the reverse complement.
AACGGGGAAGGAAAGTAAATCAGACGTCCTTTTGATCCAAACTAGAGCAGTCCATTGAATCTACAGGACTTGCAAAAGTGATACAGTAGATCTAGTTCGGAAACTGATACAGTAGGTCTAGTTCAGATGAGCAAGTAGATTTAGGATGTAATTCGCAGAAGCGTAGCATGCCTTAACGGGGCCCCTATAAAAATTTGTTTGGGGGGCCCTTGTGAAATAAAAAAAATTGGGAAGTTTTTATTAATTTTTGCTGTAGGGGGCCCCCGTGGCCCGGGGGCCCCGTATAATTGATACGGCAGATACGGCGGTAGCTACGCCCCTGGTAATTCTTGACTCCACTACTATTCTTCTTCTTCCTCCTCCTCCTCCTCTTCTTCCCTTTCCAATTCCAAATGTTACCTATCACCATGGCAATCAGCCATGAAGATTGTCTTGGGTACAATATAATGCAGTGGTCTTCCATTTGCCTTCTGCATTGCAGCATGAAAACCATACTACCGATCCAATTCCACTTTCTGGTCCTGAGTCCTTTTGCCACACAAAGTCCTCCTCATCAGCTCCAGTCCAGGATGGATGAAGCTGCTGCCCTCCATCAAGATGGATTAAAGTGGGATTTAATCCACTTGGGGACCATCACCCTTCCCTGTAGACTTCGCCACCCAAGGCCTTTAGTCCTCGGGGTGGTCAGGTTAGTTACCTGCCGCCTGATGAACAGGGTTGAGTCGCTGGCAGTAAGGTCTACTCTATTACCATAGCAGGATAACCTGGCCTGACTGGCCACTGCTGGTACTATTGATAATTACAATTTCAGGAGCTACTGATGAGGGAGAGAATAAGAAGGATTTGAAATGTATGACATCAATGAACAGAAGTAAAAATATAGGAACAAACACTGGCAGCTAAGTTTTAGCCTGGGGTGCCCAAACTTTTCAGGCCGTGGGCCACGTCATGTGGTTGAGTGTGCCAGTCACGTGGTTCCTCCCACCAGAAGTGGGAGTAAACTGCATGTGTGCATAACACATCCAAGCATGTGCACAACGCTGCCACAAATGACCGGCAGCTGTCATAAATGCATATACGACAGTCATGGGCCATTTATGGCAGCATTATGTGCATGTCTGGATGTTTTGCTTCTGTTTCCGTGGGCGGCGTGGGCTGGATGATTTGGTGCCATGGGCCAGATCCGGCCCATGGACCATAGTTTGGGCAGGGCTTGGTTTTCGAAATTGCAAGAACTGGGAGATGGATTGGCCTTGCAAATCACACCCAACCCTGCCTTCAAGGGTGGTGATTTCACAACTACCAGCTCCAGGAGATCAAAATGCCACTATCTGCTGAGATAAGCATGAATTTATACAAGTGCTGAAAGGCTCTTAAGAACCTGCCTGCAGATATATCCGCCCATGGGTGAGGCTGCACAACGCATCCCTCAATTATCTGCTGTTCTCCACTCAGGGGACGCCCAAATGAGGCTCCTTTCATGTCCCCAAGATATTTTCCCACCAAAGTGGTCCCTGTTGATCTACTTGCAATGTCTTGCTTTCGATCCACTAGGTTGGCAGGCGCTGGGATAAAGATAGGCACTCGATTCTGTCATGCACTACCCGGGTCTCGAACTGCCGACAGCTAACAAGATGAGCTTCTGAAGCACTGAGCCACTGTAGCCCCACCAGTGTGATGTGGCCTGATGACTATATTGTAATAGATTGCGTTGGAGTAAGAATAAGCGTTCAGGGTTCAAATGCCTTCACACTAACCAGGAGTTCCGTTGGCTTGACCTTGTGTGGCCAAAGTTTGGCCAACGACCCAGCCAAGAAGGTGGCGTCATTTTGGCAGTTTAAAGTTTTACCTGGACACAAAACAAGAAGAACCTCACTCCAGAAGAGGAGGAGCATGAATTTGACCATCAGGGATTTTCCCTTGTGTGGACAGCAGGTCACCATGTTACCACGTCGAGACCCGAGTGCGGCGTGATGGAGTATGCTCTCATCGTTTGTCCCAACTCCTGCCAACCTAGCAGTTCGAAAGCAAGAAATTGCAAGTAGACAAATAGGTACCATTTAGGCAGGGAAGGTAACGGCATTCCACGTGCTCCAGTGTCTAGTCAAGCCTATCTACAGACAGAGCGCTGGCTCTTTGGCTTTAAATGGAGATGAGCACTGAACTCTAAAGTGGGACACGACTAGTTTTAGAGCAAGGGAGACGCTTACCTTTTATTCGTATAATTTATGGCCTACATGAGGTAGCAGATGGAATGTTGGACAAGGAAGACCTGGGTTCGAAACTCTGCTCGGCTACGGAAGCTCACTCTAGGGAGTTTTTCAGAAATGACTTTCTGAACAAGTCGTACATCGTGGAAGCCATATTAGCAAAGGTCAACGTCACCCTCGCTCAAAAGCCAGTTGTATCTGACTCTAGGGTACGGTGGTCATCTCTGTTTACAGCCCAGATCTTTCCATGGTCATGTGGCAGTCATGACTAGACTAGTGCACGGAATGCAGGAAAGCCTTATTAAGGCCACTCTGTCTGGAGTAACTTGAAGGTAGTAACACATTTGGTCTATGTAGAAAAGTTTAGTACTCTGCTCCCTTCGAAACCTTCGTAGGTTGCAAAGAGATGGATATTTCAGGGATGGGTAGCTTTCTCTGCTCTAATAGTTATAACTTATGCAACTTTTCTCCTTCTTGCTTGACTCACCTACACTTGGGCAACATGCTTTTGCATGAAAAATAGTATTTTAAGCAAAGGCCCTGGAGGCAGAAGGTGCTTCCTCTCCACCTGGGCAGGACGCACCGAGATATCTGATTTCCCGTGGTTGCATTTTTGTTCTCATCAGCTGCATCTCGCTCCAGACATGAACGGCTTTGCATGTGTCTTTCGCCTCTTTTCCAGTGCGACGCAGTACTCATGCATGCTGCTCGGCTACCTGTTGGAGCAACAACGCAGTCGAGAGAACGTGGTGCGGAAGCTCCGGCGGCTGGAGTCAAACATGAGCTCGGGCCGCAAGCGTGAGTATCCTGCTTCATAAGGATGCTGAAATGGGGTGGGCCATTTGTGGCCTCCAAAAATGGGGATGGATGGAGGAAGAAGCCAGTTGTGAATGTACAAAAACAATATAGAATAGGAAAGTATGCACAGAAATTCAACAGACCCTCAGTATGTTTGCAGATATGTCCTAGAGTAGCTAAGATTCTGACTGGGAGGCGGGAGGTCAGCAGTTCGATTCCCCAGTACTGCAGGACGGAGTGGGCTCCCGTCTCTGTCCCAGCTCCTGCCAACCTAGCAGTTGGAAAGCAAGAAATTGCAAGTAGATAAATAGGGACCACTTCGGTGGGAAGGTAAACAGCGTTCCGTTCCCCCCGGTGTCTAGTCATGCCTGCCACATGACCACGGAAACGTCTGCAGAAGCAGACAGTGCTGGCTCTTCGGCTTTGAAACAGAGATGAGCACTGACCTCTAGAGTTGGATATGACTAGCTTTCGAGCAAAGGAAACCTTTACTAATGGCTTTTGGAAGTAAAAAGAGAGAGAGAGAGAAAAGAAAGATATGATCTGTATCATGGTAACTGTGATGAGATTAGTCATAGCTAAGAAATAAATCTGATAGCAAAACAGAATTAGAAAAATGGTACAGAGAAATGTGGAACATGGTAATAAACGATAGATTACCATTAGAATTAAGAGTAAAAAAGGAATTCTAAAAAATTCAAATTTTAAGGAAATTTGGGGAGACTTTCTAGACTAGGGGTTCCCAACCTTTTCAAGCTGGGGCCCAGGTCACACTCTCTTAGTCAGCTTTGAGGGCCAGACAGCCATTTTGCCTGCACGATGGGGGTTAGCCATTTTGTCCCAACAGCTTCAAGGGGGTGACCATTTTGTTTCTTCAATGCCCTGGGGTGGGGCACATGAAATGGCACCACAGGCTGGATCCAGCCCAGGGGCCTTAGGGTGAGAACCCCTCTGCTCTAGACAATGCACTGATAAAAGGGAAAGACCAAGTGCAAATATCATTTTGGAAAGCAGAATGTATTACAAATTAAAGGGATTGTAGAATATACAAGGTAAAAAAAAACATCCACATTGCCCTGCACACAATACTTTTGTATATTGTAATAGTGTTTTGTTTGTTTTATTGTTTATTGTACTGTGTAATTATTGGGGGGGGGGTTTCTATTAATTAAAAAAAATTAAAAAATTATTTTAAAAAAATCAAAAGAGAATATTAAAGAAAGTAGAAAAAAGTCCTGCAAATTGCAAACTAAAATCAACTCCCCCCCCCCCCGGTACTTTGCTCAGATTTCCAAAGTAGAGCATTTACAATCTGTATCACTTCTCTTGAGCGGATCTGAAGCTTGCTAACTGATGTTTAATTTGTCAAGAGTGCTATCCTTGTATCTTCTCTGTCTCCTTTCTTCAAGGCTAAACATGCCCTGTTCCTTCAGCCTTTCTGGATATGGCTTGGTTTCCAGTCCTCTGATCATCCTTTTTGCCCTTCACTGTCCCTTCCTGCTCTAATTGGTTTGCATCTTTCTTAAAGTGTGGTGCCCAGAATTGGATGCTTGACCTTTGCCAAAACTCTTGAAACGCACCAGTTGTTAATATATAGAGAGAATGGACGCAGGATTCTAAATGTAGAGTAATAGCAATAACTAATAATAACAATGATGTACTATCCGTGAAGCTGATTGTGGTAGCTCAAGTGGTTAAGATGCTGAACTCGCTGAATGGAAGGTCAGAGTCTGGGTACTGCATGACAGAGTGAGTTCCTGTCTCTGTCCCAGCTCCTGCCAACCTAGCAGTTCAGAAGAAGAAATTGCAAGTAGATAAATAGGGACCACTTCAGTGGGAAGGTCGACAGCACTCAGTGCCCTCCGGTGTTGAGGCATGCCTGCCACGTGTCCATGGAAACATCTGCAGACACAGACAGTGCTGGCTCTTTGGCTATAAACAGAGATGAGCACTGAGCCCTAGAGTCGGATACGACTGGCTTTTGAGCAAGGGCAACCTTTACCTTTACTATCAGTGAAGTTCTAAAAGTTGGCATTCCTTTTGACTAAAGGGTTCTAACTTTTATTAGTACATCCTAGTATGTGCCCTAAAGAAACTTTTCATTTCATCTCTCCAAACCCGTCGTTCTACTTCAGATCATGTAGGAGGCACGTCTGCTCATTAGTCCTCATTTGCAATTCCCGCAGTTTCTTAGTCATCTAATCTGGGGCCAGGAAATCCAACGCGCAAGCAAAGGACTGCTTGTTTGTGAGAAACATGTTCCAGGATTTTCAGGCTGGGGGAAGACGTAATGGAGATACAGTAATACCTCTGCCTCTCATTGACCCAGAGGTCCCTTTGGATGGCTGGGCAAAGTACTGTACAAGGGTATGATTTTAATTTGCAATTTGGAGGAGTTATAGGAGGGCCTCAGGCAGCTTTTTAGCTGAGTTTCACACTTTGCAAAGTGGAGATGGAAGAAGGTACACTGTGTTCTGTCATTGCCAAAGGCCCAGACAGTAGTTGGACCAGGGGTGGCAAACCTTTTAGAGGCCGAGTGCCCAAACTACAACCCCAAACCCACTCTGTGTTGGGGGGAAGGGAGGAAGCGTGCCCATTGGACTACTGGGCAGAGGGGCGGAGTGAGGCAGATTCTATGCTGGGGGGAGGGAGGAAGTGCTCCCATTGGGCTGCTGGGCAGAGGGGTGGGGCAAACTCTGTACTGGGGTGAAGTGTGCCCACAGAGAAGGCTCTGAGTGTCACCTCTGGCATGTGTGCCATAGGTTTGCCACCACTGAACTAGCCTGTTGGGTTTCCTCTTGATTGCCTCTAAACAAGGGATGGCCAACCTTGGTGCTCCAGATGTTCTTGAACTTCAAATCCCAGAAGTCAGGAGTGCTGACTTGGACTTCTGGGACTTGAAGTCTAAGAACACCTGGAGAGCCAAGGATGGCCATCCCTGCCTTCGACCATCGGCCTCCATCCTAATAACAGTGGCTTCTTTTGCAGTCTTTCGCCTGGGGAACATGATCCACGCTGTCGTGGCAGCCAAGGAAGCCGCACAGCTGCCGAACATGATCCCACGGTTCTGCTTGGTGGCCTCCAACCTCAACCGGGCCCTGTACTTCATCTGCGACACCGTCCTGTGGATCACGAGCGTCGGACTCTTCTCGGACCTTGACCAGAAGAAGTGGCGACGCTGGGCCACAAAATGCTACTATTATTCCTTGATGATGAACCTGGCTGAGGATTTGTATGAACTCTGCCGGCGCATGGAGCGCGTGGCGCGGAGGGAGAAGCCCGGAGAGGAGTCATCTCCTTGCGGCCAGCGAATCCAGGGCTTGTCCTTCCAAAGAGATGGAAGGCTCAATCATCTTCTTTCCTTCTTCTACCTCACGTTGAGGAATCATCCGCCACTCTTGCTTGACACGGTGAAGAACCTTTGTGATCTCTCCAGCCCATTGAGCGAGCTTGGACTTTATAAGTCCAACCCTGGCATTCTTGGGCTCTGTGGACTCATTTCTTCCCTCATAGGAATCCTCACAGTTAGTAAACCACAGCTGAAGCTGAAGCCTTGACCCCGGATTTCCTCTGGTTGGTTGGTTGGCTAAACAAAGAAGCCATTTTGTATGAGGAACAGCCTCCTTACCTCGTGGACTTTGCAACCCAACTAATTTCCTTTTATTTCTCCATCTTGCCACAGAGAAAGATATCTATTTTGACGCACCAGTCCCCTAAGTAGGAGAAGATTCATCCAGTCACGGTGGTAAGGACAGCATGTGAAAGATGCATGCAACATCTCTACCAAATTTTGTAGCGGAGAAAGAGAAATTGTGAGGAGCTAGAAGAGGGATTCTCAACCGGATGCGGCCCACGGCATCATTTCATGTGGCCCCTGAAGCTGCCTGAGGGAGCGTGACCCAGCCTTCAGCTTAAAAATGTTGAGAATTCCTGAGCTAGAGATTTGTGTCTGGGGAAAAATCACCATTCCTAGGCAGAGGCAGTCAGCAAAATACCCATGCAGTGCTTGGTGAGAATGACAACAGTGTTGTGTCAGAAATTATTTTGTGTTGAAAGGATCTTTGCGGGAGAAACTCCACTCAGGGGACGCCCAAATGAGGCTCCTTTCATGTCCCCAAGAGCTGGGACAGAGATGGGAGCTCAGTCCTTCATGCAGTACCCGGCTCTCGAACTGCTGACTTGCCGGCCTTCCAGCTAACAAGACGAGCTTCTTAGCCACTGAGCCACCGCAGCCCCATAATGACAGTTGGAAGGGAGAAAACAGGATCCTCTAGACATTGAGACAGAAGGAACAAGTATAAAACGAGCAGCAGAGTTCAAACGTGCAGGCGCGTTTTACTTCCACTTCTGGGAGTGGTGAGGGTGGCATGGGCCAGATGAATTGGCATCAGGGGCCGAATCTGGACCCCAGGTCATAGTTTGGGCACCCCTGCCGTAGACCATCATATGCCAGGCTCCTCTGTCATCCGCCATGCTCCAGGATCTACCCATATCTACACCTACTGTGTCAACGATTCTATCTAACCCTTTCATCCTCTGCCTCCCCTTTCTCCTTTTGCCTTCTCCATTTGCCTTGGAGTGACGAGAAGGGATAAAATCAGGAATGAGATTGGAAAGGAAAAGAATTGGAATAGAAACCCATCTTAAGCTACATTCAGAGACAATAAATCAAGTGGTTTGCCCATTTGGAGAGAATTTGTGGCATATGTGGAAAGAGCAGAAGAACAAAGACCACGAGGCAAACCCAGAGGAAGATGGGGAGACACCATTCAGGAAAGATTACAGTAACACCAAATAACACCGGTGGAAGCTGCTAGAAATGCCAGAGCAAGAACTTTGTGTCTCCCTTGATGCCCAATGGTGTCAAAGAGGAAGCAAAGAAGAAGTGCTTGATTTGAAAGGTGATGCTTCTTCATCCGCACACAATTGTGGCCTCTGACCGTGTTTTGCCAGAGTCTTGTTTGTGCCTGCCTGGTGCCAGACGATTTGCACAACTTGGCTTTTGGAGAGGCGAGAGGGAAGCCAAGGGGGTCCTGTGGGAAGGGAAGCCATGTGGAAACTAATTTCCCTTGCCTGTTTTTTTTTTAAAGTCCTATTTTTTCTTCTAGTCAAAAGGATTTTTTGGAACAGTTTATTTTGAAGCAGAACCTGTTTGGGTGCCGGTTAGGCAAGAGGAGCGCTGCAAGCAAAATCCGTTTGACTTTTGGGTTATTAGTCTGAAGCGCTTTGAGACATTGAGGGAAGGTTGAGCAAAGTGTGCCATGGGTAAAAAATGTAATCCTCACCGCTGCTTTTCAACTCTGTCCCCCTTTTATTTTCCTACGAAGAAAGCAGTCTGATTTTTGGACTTCTTTTCTGCCTAGTTCTGCCTGCTAAACTGGATCTCCAGCTTCTTAGGCGACAAGGATTGCCATCTCTCTGTGGGCATCTTGCTCTCAACCAAATGAGTTGAGGCCACGTTGAAGCACGTTCCCTTACCTTGATGCAACACAGTCGGAGTCTCCATCTTGGGAAGTTCCATGGACATAGTTAGTGAGACTTGGCAACCTTTGATCAGGATAATTTTCTGGACTTTTCTCTTTCTTCCACCACTTCCTTTGACTATACTCAACCTGGTAAACTATACCCAAACTATACCCAACCTGGTAAAGCACCCTACCTGATCCGAAAACTTGTCTGTATTTAATAGCTTATTGGTCCAATAAAAGCATTAAGGGTAAAGGTCAAGGTCTCACTTGCTCGAAAGCTAGTCGCATCCAACTCTAGGGTTTGGTGCTCATCACTATTTACATCTGTCACGAAACCAGCCGCCCTCCTCTGCTCTGGACCTCCTAAACCAAAGCCCCCAGAGGACGAGCTGGCCGGCAATGCAGCTAAGCTGCTTCTCTTCTGCAAGGAGGTTTAACAGGTAGCGTATTCAGAGGCTTGTGTGTGAATGCAATGCTTCTCTTACCCCTTAGCTTAGTCCAATGAAGAGACGTTGTTCAAGCAAACGTAGGTTTATTGATCAGGTATATTGATCAGGTTCATAAAGCATAGGTCAGTAGCATAAGACAGTCCAGCAAACAGAGCAATAGTCCTAGGTAATCTAGGTAACCATTTTGAAGAAGCAAAAAGGCCTAGATGTTAGCCCATAGACATCCAAAAACAAACTCCTTCTGCTCTCCAAGATGGAGATTCTGCAGTCAGGTGGGGTACCTTTAACCAATCAGGGAACAGAGAAAACTTTCTCATAACAAGAAAGAGAAGTTTACACACGTGAAGGAAGTGTACTCTCTAATAGTCAAAACAGCTAGCCTAGAGATAAGAGTCCAGGGAACACTGAACTGAAAACAAGCTGTCTTGTGACACGTAGTCTTATGAGACAGAGAGGAAAGGATTTTTAGGCCTAGTTAAACTACAACCTCAAGCTTTGAGAACGTTAGAAAAGATGTCATTTCATGACAACATCCAAAGAGCCAGTGCTCTCTGTGTCTGTAGATGTTTCTGTGGTCATGGGGCAGCCGTGACTAGGTGTCAGAGCACATGGAGCACTGTTACCTTTTCTGCCAAAGTGGTACCTATTTATATACTTGCAATTTCTTCCTTTTGAATGGCTAGGTTGGCAGGAGCTGGAATAGATGGCGGGAGCTCACTCAGAAATACAGCGCTTGGGTCTCAAACTGCTGACCTGCTTTCGAGCAAGGTAGACCATGTCCTTTAACAGCCAGTTTGGGGAGCTGAGCAAAGCCATGAGCCATTTCTGGCTGGCCCTGAATGGAAAAAGTATAGCTTGAGGATGTGTCTTGATAGGCAAAAAGTCCTACATCAACCCAGATCAATTCCAATACCGAGGAATACATGACACGCAAGTGGAGTGTGCATGATCTTGCCAAACTGTGGTGTATTTTAAAACACCCAGAGGGAGACATTTATTTGGTACTGATCCCTAAACCACTGGATTCTTCTCTATACATGTGTGTTTCAGTGCATATTGCTTATTGTGCCTCTGGTCCTATAAAATTTGCAAGATTCCCTGCAACCTGGGGGGAAAAAACCTTAATTCCCACATTGTTATAGCACTACAGCAGTTCAGCAGTGAACTCTTGCAATGCTGTAACAGTAAAATAAAATTTAAAAATAATAATTTGCTGGCATGTGTTGGATGGGGAGCAGTAGGAGCAGGGAGAGGGCTTGGCCGTCAGCTGAGAAAAGCAAAATGAAAAACTCTACAAGGAAACGTAGGGAAAGTGGGCACATCAGAAGGGGTGCTTTATGGCAGTGACTGCAGAATTAAAAACAAATCCAGGCAAGGTTTCTTAAAGGACACCCCCCCCCAAAAAAAAAAAAAAAAAAAAAAGAACCGGGACCTTCATCCAATTTTAATTCTAGAAATCCATATGATTGGAATTCTGACTCTTTTAGCCATTGAGATGCCATCTGAGACAATTTGTTGCCAGTAAAAAGTCAAAGAGATACAAAGGTGGGAAACCAGAAAGAAAGTCCGGTATAAAACTGAATCAAACAACTGAAGAGGTGGGAATTTGATTGCACTGGTCAATTAACCATAGCAAAGTGCAAGAGGTCAAACAGTAAAAACAAGGACACAACGATTAAAATTGGCATAAGACAATTGGTATGTATTGAGATTGGATACATAATAGGTAAAACTTTGTATATAAAACAATTTAAAATTGACACAATTAAATTGGTTAATGCTAGGATTGGATTCATAACACTACACAACAATGATTTTGCTACTGGGAACAACACATGTGATTTACATGATGTTGCGTGTGCTGATTCCAAATCTGAACTCAGAATTTGCCTATCATGTGCAGATTTTAAGGTGTGCTACAGCTGTTCAAATGGTCGGTCATTGGGTAATGTATTTTTACATGGGAACATTATAACAGTTGCAGCTACCACTAGGCCTGCTGCTGCCTCAGCTGAATCACGTCCCCTGGTGGCACGCATGTTCCAGCAGGGGCCGGGCATGTCTGGGCAAGTCAGTGAGCTGGTGTGACATGAGAAATAGGTATATAAGGTGAGAGGGACCAAGGGCTTGTCTCTAGTGTGAAACCATCTTATTGGATAGTACAGCTAGGCCATAGTGAGTCTGATTTGAGCTAAAGATGAGTTTGTGTTAATTTGTGATAAATTTATGGCAAATATACCCCACGTGATCAATGCAAGAACCTAACCAAGAGGGTGAGATTTGCTAACTTAAGAACCTGATGTCCTACGCAGAATCGGACTTCAGATTTGGATTCAGCAGGGTTGATTTAGTATAGGACACATGGATTTGACTAAGTAGCAGACAATTATTAATTTATTTATTTGGTGATGCAGCATAATACGTAAAACTTGACATATAAAACAATGTAAAATGTACAATTAAAATCCAATAGGACTGTTGGGGTGTCACTGGTGGAGCTTATCAGCTTTCAGTCATACTGTTGTGTGGTGTTTATATCGTTGTTTACAACGGCAACCCCCAAGCCAGGTTTTAACATTACGATGAGAACATTTGCCATGCGTGTGTTGCATAACTCTTGAAACCGGAGTGTTCCCATTGAGTTTACTCTCCCGATTCTCTCTAGCACAAAGAGCCTTTTGTTCCAGGGTCTTTCATTTCCCCCTTCAGCCAAGGATTAAGTCCGGCCAACTTCAATGCCAAGTTCTGGCATGGCCCCTGCCCTCGTTCTACTGTCTGGAGAAGGCTGCGACTCAATTTTGAAGCTTTTAAATATATATATATTTATCTTCCCTCCCTCTTGATTACAGCTCCTTTGCTCTCCTTTTTGCCAAGATTTGTGGCAAATGTCATGGATCAGGGTGGCAAACCAAGCCGAAGAGTGGGAAATGAAAGCAGACGGTAGGCAGAAGCGCAAGGATTCTCAACATTTTCCACGCCGTGGGCCAGAGTGCGCCCCCCCCTCCGACAACTGAGCCGGCTGGACACGTGGTGTTCCCCCCCACCAGTGTAAACACTTCCATAAATCGCTGCAGGCGTGTTTTGTGCACAGGTGCAGGCTCATTTACAGCTGCCGTAAATGTGTCCACTTCTGGGGTCACCGCCGTGGGGCGGACGGTTTGCTCCCCCGGGCTGGGTCCAGCCCGGAGGCTGTAGGTTGTGAACCCCTGCTTTGTTGGATCACTGAAAACTTAAAAGTTATATGTGCTTTCAGGACTCCAAATCATGTATTTAGGCATGCATCAGATTCTGGTGGAGAGTGCAGGAAACAGTGAGAGACTCGAATGTTTGTGACAAGGTGCCCTGCCAGGGTTTGTTTCTTACAGGTGAAATCAGGGCAAACGGCAGGGGAATCTCATTGACAATTTTCTTGCACTATCCACCAGAAATTGGGGCATGATTGAAGAAGTGACCTTGAATCATTGAAGCTTGCCTAATTTTTCATCATTATTTTTTACTAAAGGTCTCCCTTGCTCGAAATCCGGTCCTGTCTGACTCTAGGGGATGGTATTCATCTCCGTTTATTTACAGCCAAAGAGCCAACGCCGACTGAGTCTGCAGATGCTTCTGTGGTCATGCGGCAGGCAGGACTAGGTGTTGGAGTGCACAGCATCCTGTTACCTTCCCCGCCAAAGCGGTCCCCCTTTTATCTACTTGCAATGTCTTGCTTTCGAACAGCTTGGTTGGCAGGAGCTGGGACAGACGACAGCAGCTCAGTTCATAACACAGTGCTCGGGTCTTGAACTCCTGACCTGCCAACCTTCCAGTTGTCAAGCTCAGCTTCTTAATCACTAAGCCACCATGACCCTCCCCTTTCATTGCTTAGTGATCCAATTAAGGTATCGCCTTTCCCCTGCATTTGTATTCCATAAGAATCACACAGCTAACGCTCTGATTGAGTTGAGTGAAGAAGGCATAAGGTTAACTCGTAGACCTCTTGAGATGATGGAGACCCTCCAAGGATCATTTAGTCCAACCTCCTGTTGATGTGGCCATCATCTTTGTCTCAAGGAACCATTTTAAGCTGTCTAATCTTCAGCATTCAAACAGAGCTTATTAAGAGTGTTTGGGGTACATCATTAATATATTGCAGAGGATATTTACGTAGGTGTAATGCAGAAGTTGGAAGTACATCAGAATATGGTTGTTATTGACTGATAGCTCCTTCCATCCTTTGTTAGATCTCAGCCCAGCAAAATTAGGAAGACACTTTCAACCAGATGTGGTTGTAAAGCAGCCATTCTACTTGATCAAACTACAAGCACAAATCTTGTGTTTTCCGCAGGGGAACATCAAATCCTATTCCTTTTTTTCTCCTTTGACTGGGGCCGTCAGCAAGACAAATGCCGTCTGCGACCAGTGCCAACATTTCTAGCTGTTGAGCATCTTGATTACTGTTAAGTCACCAGTTATCTCAGTCAGACTTTGTTGCTCATTGTCTGACACAATGAATCTCTGGTTTACCATAAAAACAAAATGACTTAAATGTAAAAGGGTTATATAGCCAAGATCCCCTTTATTTCTGTACGTAAGAAGTGAGAACGGATTCTTCCTTCCGGATATGTAGTTCAGATGGAACTGCCAGTTGGCCTTTTTTTAAAGGAAAACTCCAAATGTAATTTTAGTGGATTCATTCATTCATTTATTCATTCATTCATATCATTGTTGGCTGCTACTCAAGTCCAAGTACAGTGGTACCTTGGTTAATGTAATTAATACCATCTAGCCATCTCATTTTCTGCTGACCCATTCTTCTTTTGCCCTTAACCTTTCCCGCCATCAAGGCTTTCTCAAGTGAATCCTCTCTTCTCATTTGATGTCCAAAATACTTTAGCTTCCTCTTCTCTATTTGACCTTGTAATGAGCAGTCAGGGTTGATTTCTTCTAAGATTGACCTATTTGTTCTCACTATCCAGGGGACTCTCAAGAACATTTTTCTTCATTCATGTATATCCTGCCCATCTGAGTTATTCTCCTACTCTGGGCGGCGTATAATATATTTAAAAAATATTTAACAAATAACAATATAATATAATATAATATAATATAATATAATATAATATAATATAATATAATATAATATAATATAATATAATATAATATAATATAATATACAAAACTGACAAACAATAAACCAAACAGAATAAATTATGGGCAAAATATATAATAACAATACCCCCCAAAAAACACAGGTCTTGACAGAGGAAACAGAAAAAAACATTTTCCCAACACTCTTTTTAGTTGTCGGGCTAATTTTTTATTGTATTGTTAATTGGGTTTTTTACTGGTTTAAAGTTTTTTTTATAGTTCTCTAGTGGGGTTTATGTAGTTCATGATGTAATTGTTGCACGCCACCCAGAGTCGCTTGCCGAGTGGGCGGCAATACAAATGTGACTAATAAATAAATAATAAATATAAATAAACGTGCCAATGAAAAAAATCTTTCAGAAATGCAATGGAGCTCTAGAAACGCTTGCTGTACAACTCTAGTTTTGAAAAGACATCCATATTAAGGAGGTACTTGCTATTTAACCATGCATGGCCACAATCAAGAGAAAATAAAGAATGAAAAGGTCAAATTATGAGGGGGGGAAATCATGGTTTATAATAGAGGGATTATGTTAAATTAGATTATATGGAAACTCTTAATGATAAGGGCTGTTTGATGGTGGGACAGGGAACCTTGGATGATAATGATGGTGGTGGTGGTGGGGATGGGCTTGGTTTCCAACAGAGATTGGGCATGGATGTTTCATGTGAGGATTCCCATATGGATTGAGCCAAGACTATGTGATCTTGTGGTGTTCTGCGATAACCTATGATGATGTGGCCTTGAGTCACTTGCAGATTCCAGTTGTCTGGAATGTCTGTCTGGGTTCCTTAGGATCCCAGGGAGATCTTTGACCCAATGCCACAGACATTTGGCAGAGAATTTGATCTGTTCAGCCAGAAGGTGGAGCTTGCTAGAGTTTACCATCTGAGGCTAGTTTCTCCTTCTGGCAGAATCCTCACGGCACTGCCAGGCTTATTCCCTCTTGCTGGGACTCTGTTTCGCTTCTGCACCAACCGGTGAGTACCTTCCTAATGTACGTATTGTAGAATGGAGCCTATTTAGCAGGAGCCGGGGGGGGGGGAGTTTAGCAGAGCTGATCTTCGTAACTAGTCAGGTGCTGTTTATCCATGTGAGGTAAAGACTCATATGTAAACCTGGTAGGCAAACAGAAGTAGCTTCAGGGCCCTGAGCAGGGGAAAATGAAATCTGGGTTCAGCGCCGTAGCCAGGATTCTGTCTGGGCTGCATAATACTCGATTTAGACTGTTGAAATGTAGAAGGTCTTCTTCATGGGTAGATGACGCAGAACTTGAAAGACAAGGAAGAAGGAAACCATTAAGACCACACAAAGAGCTGTAATGCCAACTCTTCAGTTTGCAAGCTTATCTATCATAGCAATGTCCTTTCCGTCTGAACAGGTTTCATTCACTTCTCTATCCTTTTTGCCTGGTCTCCCAAATCTCATAGAAATGACTGAATTGGTAGGGGTCCAGGAGGTCACTGAGTCCAAACCCCAGATCAATACAGGAATTCAGATCAAAGCAGATATCACAGATGGTTGTCCAATGTTCTCACGAAAGCCTCTGGCGCTGGGCACTCACCGCATCCCAAGGTTATGGACTGTGGTGGTTCGGTGGTGAAGAAGCTTGCCTTGTTAGCTGGATGATCGGCATTTTGAGACCTGGGTACTGCATGATGGAAGGAATGCCTGTCTCTGTCCCAGCTCCTGCCAACCTAGCAGTCTGCGAGCAAAGAAATTGCAAGTAGATAAATAGAGACCACTTCAGTGGGGGAAAGATCTTGGGGACATGAAAAATAGCCTCATTTGGGCATTCCCTGAGCAGAGTTCCTCCAGAAAAAAAGCCTTTCAACCCAGAAAAGCATCTTTGTTTGCTTCTGACACAATAAAAAAAAGAAGAAAAAGGCCATGGACTTCATTGTCATACTGCTTGAACAGTTAAGAAGTTTTTCCTGATATTCAGCCTCTAGCTCAGGAATTCTTAACCTTTTTAAGCCAGCGGCCGGGTCACATTCCCTTAGACAGCTTCAGGGGCCAGACAGCCATTTTGCCCTTCTTTCACCACATGGCTCTGGTGTGGTGGAAGCGGTGGGGGGCCCACATGCAATGGTGCTGTGGGCCCCATCCGGCCCATGGGCCACAGGTTGAGAATTCCTGCTCTAGCTGGCTTCCTGTCGTTCCTGTAGAACAAGGTTCAGCTTGTTACAGCTGATCAAAGAGAAATGGGGAAAGCAGTGTGCAAGGAAAACAATTACATTTGCGGGTGAACTTGGAGGCAGCCTAACACTAAATTGAGACTGGTGTTAAGAATATCCAGCCTCTAGCAGGAAAGGGGAAGTACTGGCCTTGACAAATGAATAAATAAATAAATAAAGTGGAATAAGATAAAATGTTGTAAGGAATAGAAATCTGTTCTTTTTACTATGCCAACTCTGTACAGACAGTCACTCTGCAGGATTTATCTGGAAATGCCCATGATTAAAGTCAAATACTATTGTGCATAACATAAAAATGTACAAACATTATTTTATTCCACAGAGTCACCCCATGCTAAGAAACAATGGAGTGCTCAATGCAGGGGTGGGGGGAGTTTAGGCAGCCAGACAAAAAATGAGCGTATATGCAAGAATTTCTCAGTGTTGCAAAAATCAAATTGTTGTGCAAGTGATTGTGGCTTCGTACTGAAGTACGCAACAGACGTATATGGTTTTACAAGGCTTGGCTATGAATGATGACCGTGTGGGTAAGCAAATATATTCTGCACAAGTAAGGATGCAGAAAAGAACAAATGTTCTTCAGAACTTCTCCTACGCAAGGTTTGAGCTTCTGATGTAATATAAGAGGACAGACAGGAAGTTCGACTATTTTCAAGGCTTCATAACAAAACACATGGGGAGAATCTCTCAGTTTTGCACACTAAGTCCTTCTCTGTGATTCTGTTTACAGGCCGATGTTGAACAATGGCAGCCAAATGCAAGCAAGTCGTACAGAATGGGAAAAGCCCCACGGTAAGTATACAGGACTGCGGTGGCTTAGTGGTTAAGACGCTGAACTTGATCACCGGAAGGTCATCAGGTCAGCAGTTCGAGACCCGAGCGCTAAATGACTGAGTGAGCTCCTGTTTCTGTCCCAGCTCCTGCCAACCTAGCAGTTCAAAAATAAGAAATTGCAAGTAAATAAATAGGTACCACTTTGGTGGGAAAAGTAAGAGCATTCGGTGCCCTCTGGTATTTAGTGATGCCTACCACATGACCACGGAGATGCCTGCAGATGCAGACAGTGCTGGCTCTTTGGCTGTAAACAGAGATGAGCATCAGCCTCTATAGTCGGACACGACTGGCTTTTGAGCAAGGGAGACCTTTACCTTTACTAAGTATGCAGGTAGGAAAACAAGAAGAATTTTCCATTTCAAGGAAAAGTTAAATGACGATTTAAAAAGGAGCTGTGATTTCTGACCGTCAAATGTCCTTTAGTATGGGGAAAATGTACATATATTCTGGGAGTATTTATGTCCCCCTTTGCAATGTTTATTTAAAAGATCAAAGGAGATAAGATTTCCATTCACTCAGTTAGCAACCATCCAATCTTTTAAAGCAAATACCTAATGTGGTGGCTTTGATCGGGGAGATCGATAGCTCCGTTTATAGCATTTTGGGAGGGTGGTGTAAGCCGAACAAATGTCTTCTTCCTTCTTCAGCCGGAAAAATCTGCCTTGCGGAGGGTTCTGGATTGGCCAGTGGTGAATTTTGCTTGCAACAGCCTGCAGAAGACCTACATTGCCACCAAAGAGATCCATCCATTGATGACCTCTGTCTGTGTGACTTGGGAGAGAGGCGTACAGAGGGTCACTTCGTTGGCTACCTGGAGTGTGAGACCCATGGTAGAGAAACTTGAACCTCAGCGTAAGTGTTGTTCGAGAGAAGAAACCATATGTGACAGTGTGGTCTTGTTTGCTTGTTTCAAAGGTTAGCATTACCCCTCATGGAACTCTGGCAGATCTTTGTAGATCTGACTCCTCTTTTCAGATTAACTAACTGACTAATTAACTGGCCCCCAAAAATCTCACTTCAGTACTCTGGACAGCACCAAGTGGGTAGACCAAGTATCTAATCTGAGTTTGTACCGTGATGTTACTGCAGCCATCATTTTGATTTTCCACCATGCTCTGGGGCAAGGAAGTCTGCAAACTTGGGTCTCCAGATGTTCTTGGACTTCAATTCCCAGATGCCCTGATCACCAGGTGAACTGACTTTGGCTTCTGGTAGTTGAAGTCCAAGAACACCTGGAGAGCCAAGTTCGCAGACCCCTGCTCTGGGTCAATGCTACCTGGGGGGGGGGCATTATGGGAAATTAAAGTGGTAGCTAGACCCAGACGCAGGGTGTTGCTTGTAGAGGCCTCCTTCAACTAGTAGGTTGACTCTTCCAAGCCAATTGACTGAAGAAGGGACACATCAAAGATCTCAAATACAGATTTCATCCAGGTTGTCCCATCTGAACTTCCTCATTCATGGAGGAAGCAGAGGGCAGGCGTCATGAACTTCAGCATCTGGAGGGAATCAGTTGAGAGTAACTCAAGGGTGGCCAACCTTAGTGCTCCAGGTGATCTTGAAGTTCAGTTCCCAGACGCCCTGATCAACTGATGTGCTTGGGCTTCTGGTAATTGAAGTCCAAGAACACCTGGAGCACCAAGATTGGCCACCCCTAGAGTAGCTGATCTTCCATCTTAATCTCCCAGCCGACTTCCATTCCATTATTGGAGACACCCTCAAGTTCAAAGTGACATCTTGTGGTCTCTCTCTCTCTCTCTCTCTCTCTCTCTCACACACACACACACACACACACACACACACACACACAATTTTGTAGAGAGCCTGCTTCTAATCTTGAATTTCAAGGGAAATATCCATTTTTCCCACTTCAAATTATCTGCTTCCCTGCTGCTTTATACAACTGGATATTTAAAGAAAAGCAGGGTGTACCTGAAGGAAAAAAAATGACTCCCCAAGGTTCCCCAGTTGCCCAGAGCAGATTTGGGGGATGCACAAACAATGTAAAAGGAACGTGGGACAACATGCATCTTTGAAGTTTTGTTTTGAAGATGCATGCAATGATTATGGCCAAGGTGCACCATAATTGGACACCTTATGTGTACAATCCACAGTCCAACACAAGCACAGAATTGAGGTATTGTTCAGACAATTATGCCCTTGGAGACACATGTTAAATCTCAGTTAAATGGGGCTATGTGGATCAGAACTCTTGGCATCAACTAATTGAGTCTCCTCCCTTCTCTCCTGGATCCCTCCACATGCCAATATAATTTTTTTTGATCCAGTTTCAGCAGCCAATGTCCTGGCTTGTCAAGGTTTAGATCGCCTGGAGAGGAAGATTCCTGCTCTTCATCAACCAGTAGAGAAAGTAAGTCGTCCTCATACCGTTGTAGGATTTGACCACAAGGATTTGACCTACTTATGTGAGTTCCCTCATATATCCCTAAAAGACCTGCACATCCTTCTCTGTTGACATTCCCCCCCCCACCCTTTTTTAGGTTACAGCCAATCTGAAGGAGTCCATCTTTGCCCACATCCAAAATGCTACACATGCCATCGTGGGTATCTTGAACAACATCTGGGGGATGGCGGCTGAGAGCTATGAGCATTCAGAGAACAGAGTGAAGGACACCGTGGAGCATATGAGGAAAAGCCGGCTGAGTGTGGCAACGGAAGCTGGAATAGATGCCACCATGGGACAGCTGGAGAAAGTAATGGACTTCTTCCTTCAGAAAGCAGAAGACCAACCAGGTACCGCTGATGCCAGTGGGCAGTCTCAGATCTCAAAGGCACCAGCCTAAGAAACCCAAGTTGCCCATCCCTGAAAAGTCCTGGCCTGGCAGAAATGGTACTGGGGGCCTTTATATTGTTACTCGCACCACAATTGCAAAATCATGAGATGCCATTGGCTCTGTTGCTTCTTTGTATAAGATGGCCGACAAGGCATAGGGGCTATAAAGTTGGACGAGGATTCACAAGAGCCTAGTTCAAAATCTGTTTAACTCCAAAGTGTACTGAGGTTGACTTTGGGTGAGTTACACTCCCCTAGCCTGGCTGTTGAACTGACAACATGAGCTGAAGACAGGACATGAATACTACTGTCAACTTCCTAGTGGAAAAAGAATAGCATGGATGAATCTAATAAATTAACAGATAAATAAGCTCCAAACCTAACAAAATTAATATTAGTAACAATTATGGTAAAATGATCCCTGGAGATTTAGCTGATCATTAGTAACAGCTGAATTCATTACGTTTGAGCACAGAAAATAAATCTTCTCTCCAGCAATTCTCTGCCTACAACTTCATTATTGGCCATGATTGTAATTCCATTTTCTTTCTTTTTCCTTCACTTTCCATTTGTTTTCAGGTGTCCAAACAACCTGGTCAATTTCAAAACCTAATTCACGTTACTTAGGAACTTAGGCTGGCCATTCTCAAATCACTAAAAAGTAACTGGGTTCCAACCAACTCTTTAGTTTATTTGCTTGTTTATATGATCTCTGCCAGACTTCATTGTGCCTTGGTTTCATGTCGAAATTAGGTGGAGGTCGCCCTTGCTCGAAAGCCACTCGTATCTGACTCTAGGGTTCAGTGCTCATCTCTGTTTATAGCCAAAGAGCCACCGCTGTCTGCTTCTGCAGGCGTTTCCGTGGACATGTGGACATGTTGTAGGCTGTTTACCTTCCCACCGAGATGGTCCCTGTTTATCTACTTAAAATGTCTTGCTTTCGAACTGCTAGGTTGGCAGGAGCTGGGACAGAGGCAGGCGCTCACTCTGTTGTGCAATTCTCAGGAATTGAACTCTCTGACCTTCCAGTCGTTAAGTTCAGCATCTTAGTCCCTTGAGCCACCAGAGTCTGGAAGTCACAGTCACTCCACAAGAGGGCACCAGAGGCACTTCCATTGCCAATTTTCTGAGTCCATCAAAGAACTCGCAAGACTTTCATTTGTTCAGTTCACTTACAGTATTTATATTTGATGCACATCATGACCTGCAAACATATCTGATCTGCGGTGGAAAAATAAATCAGAAACTTAGGGTACAGAATCATTCAATTGATCTGTATTAAGCATCCAAATTAAAACCACCCCTCTATGTAAATTTCAAAATATTAGCCAGTTTTAGCGTGTTTCCAGGAGTGGGAGCGAGGAAGGTTAAGAACGATGCAAAAAGGAAAACAGAAGCATTGTGGCAACTTTAAGATTAGCAGATTTATTTCAATGTGACCTTTTGTGAATGATGCACCAGTTTTCAGACACCCCTGTTGTTTACTTTTATTTTATTTTTGTTTTGTTTGCATTAAGTGCAAATTACACGTACTGTATATTTGGTAACACTATAGGCGATTTTAAAAGAAACCTGTTTTCTGGTTTTGATTAAAAATAATTTGCTTTTATGTAGGAGCAGAAAGGGGCTCTGGTGGTTTAGTGGTTAAGAGGCTGAACTTGACGACTGGAAGGTCGCCAAGGCAGCAGTTCGATACCCGAGTGTTATGTGACGGAGTGAGCTCCCGTCTCTGTCCCAGCTCCTGCCAACCTAGCAGTTTGGAAAACAAGACACCACAAGTAGATAAGCAGGGACCGCCTCGGTGGGAAGGTCAACAGCATTTAGTCATGCCTGCCACATGCCCACGGAAACATCTG
Source organism: Furcifer pardalis (assembly GCA_030440675.1). Classification (NCBI taxonomy): domain Eukaryota; kingdom Metazoa; phylum Chordata; class Lepidosauria; order Squamata; family Chamaeleonidae; genus Furcifer; species Furcifer pardalis. The sequence goes on along the minus strand of CP126891.1, from coordinate 7,966,221 downwards.
CAGATGCAGACCGCGCTAGTTCTTTGGCTATAAAGAGAAATGAGCACCGAACCCTAGAGTCGGATACGACTGGCTTTCAAGCAAGGGCAGTCTTTCCCTTTCCCTTACCTAGAAGCAGAAAATGGAGGTGTTTTCTTTTTTCCACTGATGGGTTTTTTAAATGCAGGAACATATCCTCAGTTCATAAATAGAAGTACTTTCCTAACTCTCTTCTCATTCTTCTTTCATTTTCTAGATCCTGAGCCATCAGAAGAAGAATCTCCCACCACCATGTTTGGGAAGATAGGAGCCTTCATGGCTGCCGTTTCCCAACAGGTCTACAAACAAACAACACAAACTGTCCAGCATGTAAGAGACAAAGGATGGAGAATGACTGCGTGGATCCCTGGTCTGGTGGGTACCCATACCCAGAATTATTTCAGCTCCAGAAAGCTTGCTTCTTTTATACTCATAACTTGCCACCCCCTCATGTGGCAGGGCCAGAGCTGCACATGTATTATTTATTTACATTTTGTTTGCTAGATTTATAGATACTGTGCTGGCTTAATGGCTAAGACGCTGTGCTTGACAGCTGGAAGGTCGGCAGGCCAGCCGTTTGAGACCCGAGTGGGCTCTCCTGTCATCTGCCCCAGCTCCTGCCAACCTAGCAGTCTGAAAGCAAGAAATTTGCAAGTAGATAAATAGGTACTGCTTCGGCAGGAAAGGTAATGGCATTATACGTGCTCTGGTGTCGAGTCGTGCTTGCCAGGTGACCATAGAAACATCTGCAGAAACAGACAACGCCGGCTCTTTGGCTGTAAATGGAAATGAGCACCGCACCCTAGAGTCGAAAACAACTGGCTTTCAAGCAAGGGTGACCTTTACTTTGACCTTTGTCTTCACAACGACATTGCAAGGTAGGTCAGGCTGGGAGAAAGGATATGTTTCATGGCTTAGCAGGGACTTGGGCCCAGATGTTCCAAAGCCCAGCCTGACACACAAAGGGCCGATGTCGGTATTTTAGAGAGGCATCGCTGTGGCCCATTGGAAAGAACATGGAGGTGGTCTTTGTCACAACCAAGAGCTTGGATGACAGAATTGGGAGCTCTTCTCAGTCTTCTCTTCCTTGTATATGGGGGGAGCTCAGTCTGGATGAGACCCTTGTGTATTCCTTGAAAGTAAAAGGGGAAAGAGAAAGGCTGCATTACGTGCTTCGCTCCACATCTCCATTGTGAGATGGAGTTTTGATCTCAAGGAATTTTATCGCTTGTATCTCTGGGTCATCAGCTCACACTCGGGGAAGAAAAGGCTGGTTTATTTTTAACTCTCTCTCCATTGATTCATGGGGTCTATTAATGTCCTCTCCAAAGTCACAAACTCTCCCTGGAAACGCCAGTTTTAAACTGGAGGAGGGACACCCGCCACCGTCCCCAACATCTGCCTCCTGACATTCCAGTGAGGCCTGGGAAGCATCGGTGGCCCCAATCTCACAGGCACTTCCCTCCAACGGACTTCTTATCCTGAACATCTGTCCCCAGGGAAAGGGTCTCTAGCTCTCTTTTGCATCGAGAGCAGGGCCATGGATGTTTCCACTGGGTTGTGATAACATCTGTTTTTGAGGGGCTAAGTCACTTTCCAAAGGTAGACAGGTTAATTAGTGTGTTGCAGCAGCAGAAACAATAATCCACCATGAAGGCCTTTAAAGATGTACACATTGACTATGTCACAACATAGCGGACTCTGTCAGTTGCCCCAGGCAGTGAATACTGGAAGGCAGCTATCGGAAGAAGGAATTTGTTTGTTTGCTTGCTGGCTTGCTGGCTGGCTGTCTGGTTGGTTGGCAGGGTGTCTGGCTGTCTGGCTGGCTATCTGGCTGTCTGTCTGATTGGTTGGTTGGCTGTCTGTCTGTCTGTCTGGCTGGCTGGCTGGCTGGCTGGCTGGCTGGTTGGTTGGTTGGTTGGTTCAATTAATAGACCACTCATCTAGTATAAAACTTCCGTGGGTAGTTTACAACAGAATAATATAGAACACATGAATAAAAAATGACAGCAGCATCTAGAAGTTCTGGGTTCCACTGTGATTTTGTCCATTTTATAGGACAAAGCTGTGGTCATTGGTGTGGTAATAATGATTTCATGTCAGAAAATTATTCTGGATTGAAAGGATTTTTGCTGGAGAAACTCCGCTGAGGGAACGCCCAAATGAGGCTCCTTTCATGTCCCCAAGATCTTTTCCCCACCGAAGTGGCCCCTGTTTATCTCCTTGCAATTTCTTGCTTTCAAACTGCTAGGTTGGCAGGAGCTGGGACAGAGACAGGCATTCATTCCATCATGCAGTATCCAGGTCTCAAACTGCTGATTCGCCGGACTTCCAGTTAACAAGGCGAGCTTCTTAACCACTGAGCCACTGCAGCCCCCATGCAGTGGAATGAAACATGTACCAACATATACAGCAGAGTCACTTCTGCTCTGCATTGGAGAAGCACAAGTAGCATTTGGGAATATTAATCTGACTGGATGCTACTTCCTTGTGTGGCAGCTGGAGAAACTTTTCTTTTCTCTCCTTCTTTCTCATTCCAAAAGGAGCGGCCATGAGTGTCAAGCACTGATGTCAAGTTCGCACAGGCATTTCACCCTCCAGTTTATTCAAACAGCCAGGGGCAGGAAGAAGTTAGAACTTGTCACCCAAAGGTCAACAGTATTATTAACTAGACCCGCCATGAAATCTAGGTTCAAGATCATTGACCTTGGAAATGCCGGTCTGATTGATGTGATAGTTTTGCTTAACAAGGGGAAGGGGCAGGCCTGGAAATTTTTGGAGGCAGAGAGCTTGGGATCTCCAGAGGTTGCCCACCACTGATGGACCACATCGCTCAACCAAGTGGCTCTGATTTTGGGATTCCAGCCAGTACTAGGCTGAGGTCTGGGCTTGTAGTATAGATCCTCAGGCTTTTGAGCAACCAAGTAATCCTTTTCATGTTCTCCTCCTAGACAGCAGAGAGTCCGGAGCAAAACTCTCCCGTGGGCAGCTTGGCACAGACCCTACAAACAGCCTATCTCTCCACCGTCTTGCTTGTTAAGAATGCCCCTTCCCTGGCCAGGAACGCAGCCGGTCAGCTTCTCCGGGTCTCCTCCGTGCATGAGGCTGCGAACAAGAGAGGAGCAAACACAGGGATCATACAAAGCATCATGGGCAAACTTCTGGGAACGATCTTTCACTGTTTACCTGTAGGTTATTATGGGTTATAAGGGACCATGATGGCTTAGTAGTTGAGACACTGAACTTGATCACCAGACAGTTGGCAGGCCAGCAGGTCAAGACTCAAGTGCTGCATGACTCAGTGAGCTCCTGTTGTCTGTCCCAGCTCCTGCCAACTTAGCAAGAAATTGCAAGTAGATAAATAGGTACCATTTTGGAGGGAAAGGTAACAGTGATCCTTGTGCTCTGGTGTCTAGTCATGCCTTCCACATGACCACGGAAACATCTCCAAACCCAGGCAGCACTGGCTCTTTGGCTGTAAACAGATGAGCACCAAACCCTAGAGTTGGATACAACTGGCCTTTGAGCAAGGGAGGCCTTGATCTTGATCTATTTTGGGGTTTGTGCATTTACCTCATAGCAGAAAGGGGGAAGTAGGTGTGTATTCAAGCGTTCATAAACCCATATGCTCACACAGAACACCGCGCACACAAAGGAGGGAGCAGAGGTGCTTCCCCCTTTTCCCTATCCCACCATCTCTGACAAGATGGCAGCCAGGATTTGCCCGGCAGGGATGGGTAGCTGAATCTGAGCTTAGGGGGAGAGGCCATTTCACTCTTGGGCCTGCAGGTGTTCTTGGACTTCATTTCCCAGAAGCCCAAATCAGCACACCTGCTGATCAAGGCTTCAGGGAATTGAAGTCCAAGAACATCTGGGGACCCAAGGTTGAGAAGTCCTGTGCCTAATGGCTGAGCCGCCCCAGATTTCATGTCTGGCTTTACCATCCTAAGTCCCATGTCTTCTGTGTCTGCCCTTCTCTCCACCCCACACCTCAACCCTTTAGGTTTCCAAAGCTGAGGAGAAAGAAGAGGCTGTTCCAAAGCTGATGGTGGACCATCCCGAATCAGTCGAAGAGGAGGATGGAGGCCAGGCAGAAACTGCTTTAGCCCAAGAGCTGCTTCTGATAGGCCGAGCACGCGAGGCGAGACGATTGAGCCGGGGCCACTACCCCTTGGCCTTCATCAATCTTGACGCCCCGGTCCCTCCCTGCCAGTATCTACAGAGTCCACATTTTGAAGCGGAGAATGCAGGACCCCACAAGTCTGCCTTCTCGCCTTACAAGGAGGGTGCTGGCCGTCGGCGATGGAGCGAAGGCTTGTTCCGGATCAGCCCTGAAGTAAAATACACGCTGTCTCACTACACGAACCTTTATGGTTCCAACCATAAGAAAGACTGAGCTGCTCTCAGACACCCCCAAACCTTCTGTTTCATTTGCTCTTATTCTAGGCCCATGAGGGCAAACCTTGGTGCTCCAGCTGTTTTTGAACTTCAGTTCCCAGAAGCCCAAGTCCCTGTGAATCCAACACAAATGGGGTGACTGCACAGGGACTTGGGCTTCTGGGAATTGAAGTTCAAAAACAGCTGGAATCCCATCATGGTTCTAGGCTTGGTAAGCATTCCCCCATGACAGTTATGTAGGATCACATCTGGGTTTGGGGGGGGTGTCAAGAAGTGACTATTTAAACCCCCATGAGCTACACTGGGCTGACCGGTTAGTGATTCTCCTTGCCTTTAGTCAATCCAGTCGGTGAATGTGTCGGCACTTCGCCGATAAAGAAATGCGATGTTGGTTTGAAGGCCTCATGCTTTGATTCTGGGAGTCATCATTTGGTGAGGGGGCTGCAGTGGCTTAGTGGTTAAGAAGCTCGCCTTGTTAGCTGGAAGGGCGGCAAGTCAGCAGTTTGAGACCTGGGTACTGCCTGACAGTCTGAGTGCCTGTCAGATCTTGGGGATATGAAAGGAGCCTCATTCGGCCATCCCCTGAGTGAAGTGTCTCCAGCAAAAACCTTTTCAATAATTTCTGACATGAAATTCTTATTAGTTTGGTGAGGCTCTCTTAGCGACTGCCAGAGCGACGAGGTAGAATGTGATGTGATTGATCGAACTACAGATCTTAGACTTCCCTAAAATGGAAGCATGGTGGCTAAAAAAGGAATGCAAATGATATAGAAATCAGCAATTCCACCTATATATCGCCCCATAGTGCACTTTCTGAGCGGTTCTGGGTCCTCATTTTATCAACCTTGGAAGAACGGAAGGCTGTGCCAACCTTGACCTCCCATCAGGATTGAACTCACAATGTTTCGGCTGCAGTACAGCAATTTAACCACTGCAGCTCCTCCGGTGGCTTAGCGGTTAAGACACTAAGCTCGGAGACTGGAAGGTCGGGTTTTGATACCCGAGGGCTGCACTTGGGAACACGAAAGGAGCCTCATTCAGGCGTCCCCTGAGCGGAGTTTCTCCAGCAAAAATCCTTTCAACCCAGAGAAATCTCTGACATGGAATTATTATTATTACCACTGCACCACCCTGGCCCGGTAAGGCAGATATAGCCAGTGAGTTTGGGTCCTTCTTAAAGAGTTCAGCCACTTTGTGTGTGTTTCCGGTCTTCAAAGGACTTCGATGTTGAATCGGTGTGCTTTTAAAATCTCTTCCTTCTGCCAACCTACAACTTTAACAGCTTCCCTTATTAAAGTATCTGGGCAGCTTTAACCTGGTTTTGTGCCTTTAGGTTGGCTGCATACAGGCATTAAACCCATGCGGACGTTGGGGGTCCTTTTTGTGCCCCAAAGTTTGATGACTAGTCCTACAATTCTTGAGTATCAACGGCTGCTTTAGGTTATTCCTAAGAGCCTGGAGAAAGTTAATTGGCACTGGAGAAGGGAAGCAAAACTGGATGGTGGAACTGGAGGATGGGCGGAAAAGGGCTCAATGGGTAGGTGTGGTTTGGTACATTTGCTTGTTAGGAAAACTGCAGCTGATACTTAGCGCGGGGACCTTAAAACAGCCTCTTTGTTGGGAGTGCTAATAGCAGAAACCGCCCTGTATCTGAAGGCAACTGCTGCGGTGAACTTGAAAACTGGAAGGTTGGCAGGTCAGCAGTTCGAGAATTTAATTTAATTTAATTTAATTTTTCGATTTATAGGCCGCCCAATTAGGGGAACCCGAGTCAGAGCGGCTCACAGCCATATATAAATACTAGTACAAATAATAATGCAGATACAGAGTAAAATACACAATAATACAGGTAATTATACAGATACACAATGTAGTCAGTACAACACAAAAATTATACACTATCAATACCGCAAGTACAATCCTCGATACAGAGAAGATACCCTATTACAATATTAATTTAACAGTACAATTCAGTAACCATTCTACCCAGCCCCAAATTAGTCCTACTGTGAAAATCTTGCATGCTGCAGGACGGAATGAGCTCCCGTCTCTGTCCCAGCTCCTGCCAACCTAGCAGTTCAAAAGCAAGAAATTACAAGTAGATAAATAGGGATCACTTTGGTGGGAAGGTAAATAACATTCCGTACATGATGGTGTCTAGTCATGCCTGCCACATGTCCACAGAAACGTCTGCAGACACAGACAGTGCTGGCTTTTTGGCTGTAAACAGAGATGAGCACTGAACCGTAGAGTCAGATGCGACTGGCTTTTGAGCATGGGCGACCTTTGCCTTACCCTGCATCCGAAGATGTGGGCTACAGTCTGGGAACAAATATTGCAAATTAAACTTGTTCATCTTTAAGGGGCCATCAAATACTTTGGGGTTTCCATGGGCCAAGGGTTGCTGCAGGATAGGTCCACTTTTAAGGGAAAATATCCTGGTCATAGTTTGCCCTGGGATCTCACATGGTCCAAGCAAGCTAGGAGAAGATGTTTGGAAGAGTTGGCGACCACAGATTTGCCCTTCCCATCCAGCTGAGAGGAGGCGATGCATGAAACAAGAGCAAAAGCCTTCATTTCTGACTTAGATGAGACACTGATGTTTAGATTCCATTTACATCCATGTGGGTTGCTGTGGGCGTGAGAGATGTGAACTTTGGTGTGCTTAAGCTGCACACTTCTGCTTAGGCTCAAACAGTATATTTGTAAATAAACCATGATCCCAAAATGCTGATTAAGCTCCAGTTAATGTCCTCCGTCTGAAGAGAAATAAACTTGAGAAACTCCTGGAACATCTCACCATGCAAAGGGTCAAGGTAGCAACATTTACTACTGATTTATTTATTCCTTATCTTTTATAACACTGTATCTCAGGGGTGCCCGTGGGCCAGATCTGACCTGCAGCGCCAAATCATCTGGCCTGCTCCACCCCCACCGCTCCCAGAAGCCGAAGTAAAACACGCACACACATGTGCAAAACACTGCTGTAAATGGATTTATGACAGCTGCGGGTGCATCTTTACTATTTGACCTTCAAGGGAGCAGTCAGGGTTGATTTCTTCTAAGATTGACCTATTTGTTCTCCTCGCTGTCCAGGGGACTCTCAAAACTCTCCTCCAACACCACATCTCAAAGGCGTCTCTTCTTCTGTGCTCAGCTTTCCTTATGGTCCAGCTCTCACAACCATACATTGCCACCGGGAATACCGTTGCTTTGACTAGCCAAATCTTTGTTTGTAATGTGATGTCTCTACTTTTCACTATGTTCCCCAGGTTTCTCATCGCTTGCCTTCCAAGAATCAGTTGCCTTTCTATTTCGTGGCTGCAATCACCATTTGCAGTGAGCTTTGATCCTAAGAAAGTAAAATCTGTCACTACTTCTACTTCTTCCCCATCTCTTTTCCAGGGACTAATAGGGCCCGTGGCCATTATCTTGGTTTTCTTGATATTAAGCCTCAAGCCAGCTCTTGCACTTTCATCTTTCAACCTAATCAGGAGCTTCTTTAAGTCCTCTTCACTTCCTGCCAAGGTATAACTAAAATAAAATGACTTGAGGAGAGGGGAAGAAGCAACAGCAGAGACCAGACTGGTCAAGAAAGCAACTTTTCCAAGCTCTAGAAGATAGACAAGCACAGAAATCACCTAAATATAATCCAGAGATCTTGTTTTTTTAAGAGGCTTGTTCATATAATAGGATCTTAAAAAGCTTTGCTTTGGCTGCAGAATGATCTAATGTAAATAAGGAACCACTCAGCGAGGGAGATGTCTCATGGACATCTTTCATTTTTGGTGATGTCACACAGAAACCACAATTGTGCTGTTGAACACAATGCATTCTTTTCCAGGCTGGACATCCCAGTATGGTAATGGGATGGTAATGGAGTAGACCGTACAGCCAGTGACTCAATGCTGACTCCCTATAGGGGCAAATGGCTATGGATGGATGAGCCCGGTTAGGTGGGGTGAGGGTCCCTCTCAGTGGAGGAAATGCCACTGGAAACCATCCTATTGGGCCCCAAAGGCAAAATGAGCAGAGGAGGAACTCTGATTCCCAACGGTCATGGAGGCGGAAGAGTGCATGCCAGATGGACTGGTTGTGAAGGCACACCTTGATAATATCTCCCGGGCTGTGGCAGTCCTAATGCAGTCCCGGTGTCAAATCCTGCATGTCTCATTTCATGTGTGCCACAGGAGATGGCTCCGTGCTCATAGTGTGTTGGTCATTTCACGGCAAGCTGGGGTCCACCTTAAACAAACTCATGCCAATGGCATTTCCCATGTTTCAGGGGGAAAATGTATACAGTGGTACCTCGCTTAAAGAGCATAATGTGTTCCACAGGATTGCTCTTTAAGCGAGTTTGCTCTTATAGCGAAGCATCATTGTGAGTGACCAATTGTGACTTCTCACCGGGGGGGGGGGGATTGCGAACCCCGATTTATTTGTTAAGCGAGTTTTTGGTTGGTTTTATTTGTTAAGCGAAACGAACATTCAGAAAAAATTCTGCTCTTTAAGCGAGTTACTCTTTAAGCGAGGCACTCTTTATGCGAGGTTTGCACTCTGATACAAGTAGCAGCTGACGACGATTCTTTTCCTCTTTGACTAACATGAAGAAGAAAGGCTAAGATATTTTAGGACTGGATCGCACCCAACTAACCAAGAGGGCAATTAGAGAGAGAGAGAGAAAGGAACATTAAGAACTTAGGAATGTTGGACGTAAGCTACATTATCCCTCCATTTGTCCTTAGACAGTCTGTTCCAAGCAGCAGCCTTCTGCACACACACAGAGACACATCTCCAACCTGCAACTCCTGTTGGAACTGGTGACGGGGTGGAGCCTGAACTTCAAAGCTATAAGGGAACCATTTGCAATAGCAGAAGTTATAAACCCTAGCAAGGTTATCCTGCTATGGGAATAGAGTAGACCCTACCGCCAGCGACTCAACTCATGAGTGTCAGGTAGTGGTGAACTAATCTGGCCACCCTTGGGTGGCGATGTCCACTGGGAAGGGTGATGGTCCCCAAGTGGATTAAATCCCACTTGAACCCATCTTGATGAAGGGAAGCAGCTTCATCCACCCTGGCCTGGGGCTGATGATGAGGACTTTGCGTGTCAAAAGGGCTCAGGACTAGAAAGTGGCTCATGGATCAGTGGTATGAGTGTCACACTGCAATGCGAAAGGCAGATGGAAGGCCACTGCATTATACTGCTCCCAGGAAAACCTTCATGGTTGATCGCTACGAGGATTCCCAATATTTGGAATTGGATACAGCACATGAAGAAGACCCAGCAACTTAACCACTGCGCCACCAGGGCTCTGTGTGATCCAGTACTTGAGTAGCTGCACTGACTCTTAATTCTTAAGCTAGAGTTCTTCTCTCTTGTGGATCACACAGAGAGCAAGTGAGCAGGGAAAGGAGTCACTGAAAGGGTTTTGAAAGGAATCCTCTGGAGATGCTGCCCATGCCGTCTCTTCCCTGGCCTTTGGAAATGTCAAAAGTCAAGTCGCGTTGAGCATCTCCCCACACTGCCGTCTAGCAACCTTTTGCAGGGAAGTTGGAGGGGAGAACAAGACAGAGCAGATGTAAAAGTTCAGTCCCTTTTCCTTCCCCAGATTTGGCAGTTCCTGCATTTTACAAGCAGGCTGGCAGGCAGGAAGTTAGTAGGTGGTTCAGAAATGATGTTTGGCCTGCGTGTGTTCTGGCACATGTCACAGGGCCATGAAATAGCAGCTTTGGGGGTGATGCTAAGAATGCAGACAATTCTCTGCGACTGCTTCTGGGTCAGATGGTTCCTCTGTTTCTCAAGGAACAGAAATTGGTGGGTGGTTCTGTCTTGTAACCCGAACATCACACCAGCAGGTCAAGACTTCAGACCAAACACCAAACGCACCTTTCAATGTTAGCTTGGAAGCTACATTTGGCACAATTAGGGTCTCAAGCGAGCCTGGCCAGGTTATCCTCTTATGGTCATCAAGTAGACCTTACTGGCAGTGACTCAACACTGATTGTCAGGTGGAGGTTAACTAACCTGACCACCCTGAGGACTAATGGCCTTGGGTGGGGAAGTCCACAGGGAAGGGTGATGGTCCCCAAGGGGGTTAAATCCCATTTGAACCCATCTTGATGGAGGGCAGCAGCTTCATCCATCCTGGCCTGAGGCTGAGGAGGACTTTGTGTCCCAAAAGGACCAGAGGTTGATTTGTGGAACTGGACCGGTGGTACAGGTGTCACAACTGTGATGGGGAAGGCAAATGGAAGGCTACTGCGTTGTATGGTCCCCAGGACAATCTTCATGGTTGATCGCCACAAGGATCACCAATATTCAGAATCAGATATGGCACTTGAAGAAGGAGGTTCTCATGTTTCCTGTAGGCAATATGTTGGCAACTTTCGATTTAGTCTGACCACGAGGGGTAACAGCTGTGAAACCTTTGAGACCTGCAGGGAGATTGCTTCATGCTGTCTAATGTAGGACTGGACACCATTTTATGTTATAAGTTTCAATCCAAGGGCACTATTTTATGTTATAAGTAGGGGCGCACAGGGACACATCCTGGTGCCCTGCTGGGCCAACACAGGCCTGCTGACAGTGCAGAATTTTGCTCTCTCAGCGTCTCTGAACTGGATCTGTTTGTGCTTCCTATGGTTCTGGCGGCGGAATTAACAGCTAAGCCTTCAGAGCCAGTGTGTCACTGGGCAGCGGCGAGGAGGGAACAGACATGCCGGAATAAACAGGATTATCGGCATTATTTATGGGTGGCTTCTCTTTATGTTTTGACTCCTTGTGGCTCTTAAATCTCAACAGAGAGAAAAGCAAAGCCAACTTCGCTCTTCCTGTGTCCGTCTGGAATTTCCGCTGATCTGCCGAAGCAGAAGCCATCGGAGGCAAGCGAGATGAATGGTGATATCGGAACTCAACCTGGATGCTAAAAAGATAGCGGCCACCTTTAGGAGGTCAATCTTCATGAGAAGAACCAAGCCAGAAAAAGGAGGGAATGAAATTATGCTTGAAAATGTCGGTTTAGACAAAGAAGCAGTTCAGACAAATGAGGACCGCCTAGGCGTCCTGAACTACCTGCTTCTATCATGACTTATTATTTATTCATTTATTTATTAAAAAGATATTTTGACCCTACTCAGCCCTTCAGTACCTCCAGCATGATGCACAACAGAAAAACACAGCGGGTGTTCTCAACGCGGCTGAGAATTTCAAAGCTGGCACTCTTTCAATGCAGGGAAGTGAAAACTCTAAAATACAATGAATCCATACAATCTCGGCTGTCCCAAAACCTTACCATGCAACAACCGCAAAACATTTACACATACAAGCTTGGGAGAGTGTGCGAGAGACGATGTGGATTTCCCAGTTCTTTAACAAATGTTGTGTGCACAGGTAAAAGGGTGCAATGCTCATTTCCGTTTACAACCAAAGAGCCAACACTGTTTTTATCTGTATTTCTGTTGTCATGTTGCAGGCATGGCTAGACTCCAGAGCGCACGGAACACTGTGACCTTTCCTGCTGAAGCTGTACCCGTTTATCTGATTGTAATTTCTTGCTTTCAAACTGCTAGGTTGGCAGGCGCTGGGACAGATGACTCGGATCTCAAACTGCTGACCAGATGGCCACCCAGTCGTCAAGTTCAGGGTCTTAAGCACTAAGCCACCACATTCCTTTGGGAACAAGGCAGGATCTTTCTGAAGGAAGGAAGCTCGGAAGTTTAGGAGAATCAACTGCAAGGCAGGGGCCCCTCTCTGCCCAACGGTAGGGCCAGATTGAGAAAAATCATTCCAGCAATCTACAGGTGAAATCTCCTTCCTTCTGTTGAGTAGTCAGTCCCTAGCTGGTTCCTACAATTTTTCCTCAACCATCGAGGCCTTTGGGGAGAATCTTCCAGCCGCAGACAAGCCATAGCTTCTACCGCCGGGATTATTTAAGATCCATCACACCCACACAAGATCCTGGAGAAAAGCCACATTTCTTTCTGCCCGGGCATGTGTGTTACCTCACTGGAGAACAGGAGCTGTCAGGAACGAGATCAGGACGGAGGGGGAAGCCTGTTTATGGACATGGTGTTCCAAGGCATTTATTCATAACATTACTACTCGAGAATTGCTTGTCAGGTTTCAAGTGAGCCAGGAGGAAACAAAACAGAAGCTGGAGGAGAAATTTGGCAAAGGAGGTTGGATCTCAGCTGGAAGATGCGGGAGACAAAGTGTTTCTGAGCTGCTAATATCAGGGATGGCGTTGAGCACCATCGGAGCTGAGAGAACATCCTACGAGGATGGCCAATTAGGTCTCCCCAAAGGGAGGTCAAGTGAGGACACTGTTTTGCATAAAATGCATATGCTCATTTCAAGGAAGGATAGCAGAACCCGGACCTGTTGGGTTCGAACCTCATGGGTAGATGCGAAGGTGGGACCATGGTGGCTTAGAATCTGAGCTTGATGACCGTAAGGTCAGCAGTCTGAGACCCGAGTACTGTGCAGTGGAGCTCCCATCATCTGTCTCAGCAACTACCAACCAAGCAGTTTGAAAGCAAGAAATTGCAAGTAGAGAAATAGGTACCCCTTTGGCAGGAAAGGTAATGATGTTCCATCTCCTCATGCCTGCCACATGAGCACAGAAGGGTCTGAAGATGCAGATAGCATTGGCGTTTGGCTGTAAACTGGGATGAGCATGGAACCCTAAAGTTGAACACGACTGGCTTTCAAGCAAGGGAGATTTTGACCATGACCTACAGCCGTGATGGCTAACCTTGGCACTCCAGATGTTCTTGGACTTCAATTCCCAGAAGCCCAAGCACCCTGTGAATCCACACAAATGGGTTTACTGTGATTCATCCACCCTGTGCTGCCCTCGTCACTCCTGGAAGCAAAACACACCCATACGGAAGAAGGGTTAACCTGGAAGACCCTTAACCGTACGGGCACATTTTACTTCCGCTTCCGGGAGCGACGAGGGCAGTACGGGCCGGATGAATAGCAGTAAACCCATTCGTGTGGATTCACAGGGTGCTTGGGCTTCTGGGAATTGAAGTCCAAGAACATCTGGAGTGCCAAGGTTCACCATCATGGACCTATAGATATAAAATTAAGCAGGCTTGCAAGTACACCTTGATCAAGGATGAAAGAGAGGAACCAGGTGACCGTCTAATGGGCCTGGATTAATATCCTGCTGCCTCCATGTTCCAGCAAGGGGAAGGGTAGAGGACTATGTTTCCCACCCCTTATAAAACTGTTTTGACACCCAGACAGCCCCCTTCTATCACCTATCTGGTCAGGCCAACCAGTGGCCTTCTATATCAATAATTTCATGTCAGAAATTATTCTGGGTTGAAAGGATTTTTGAGGGAGAAACTCCGCTCAGGGAATGCCCAAATGAGGCTCCTTTCATGTCCCCAAGAGACAGGTACTCAATCCATCATGCAGTACCCAGGTCTCGAACTGCTGACTTGCCGGCCTTCCAGCTAACAAGGTGAGCTTCTTAACCACTGAGCCACTGCAGCTCCAGCCTTCTGATTTTGGCACGGGGTTAATGCCAGGTTGATTGTAAATAAGCGCGCTGGATACAGCCCATGCAGGCTGTTTTCGAACTCCTTAGAGGTCCTCACACAGCAGAACAAAACTCTGCTCCAGCAGAAGTGGTTTTACACTAAAACAGGGTTCAGGTTCCCAAACCCCACCCCTAAAAATTAAAACAGGAGTGGCCTTCTAAGAAAAGTCAGCTTGGGTTTTGTTTTTCATACTGTTCCTTTTTTGGAACGGTTGCACACCAGGGCCCCCACGTTCCCCACAAAGGGCTGGCTCCACCTGTGTTAAAGCAAAGCAATCCTACTTCTGTACTGCCCCATAGTGCATAATGCACTCTCTGGTCAGTCCACTGGTTAATTAGAATTTTGCCGACCTCAGAAAGATGGAAGGCTGAGCCAAGCTTGGTCAGGATTGAATTTACAACCTTTTGGTTGCCGGACAGCAGCTTAAGCACTGCACCACCAGGGGCTCCTCTGGTTATAAGGGAAGAAGGACTGTGCGCCACTTGACACATGAGGAATCTCATAGTCCTCCCTGCGCAGGCTGGGATGCCACAGCGTCCCCAGAACCTCCGTCCGCCTTACATCGAATCCGTTCTTTTCCGGGCAAAGACGGCAGACACGCTCTTGACGATGCTGCGGATACCGGCTCCCTTCTTGAGGGTCATCTTGGCCTCGCAGATGCGTTCAGCCAAGGCATGGAAGACCACGACGGTGCCGTGATAAGCTTCAGCGGCAGAGACCTCGTAGAACTCGCAGTCCATGGAGAGGGCCAGGAGTCGGCCTTCTTCGCTGGAGACCGCTCGCCGATGGTGCAGGTCGCGCTTGTTCCCCACGATGACAATGGGGACTTTCTCCTGGCTTGTACCCTCCTTGGCAGCCTTGATAACCTGGACTTTCAGCCGGACGCTGTTGAAGCTGGCCCGGTCACAGATGCTGTAGACCAGGACAAAGCCATCAGCCCACTGGATGCGTTTGTCTTCAGACGAGCTCTCCTCCACCCGTTCCTGAGAGGAGAGACGGAGAGAGTTCTGATGTTTCAATGATGCATCAATGGTACTGGCCAGCAGGTCGGGAGTTTGACACCCGGACACTGCATGATGATGGACTGAGCACCCGTCTCTGACCCTGCTCTTGGGGACACAAAAGGAGCCTCATTTGGGTCTCCCCTGAGTGGAGTTTCTCCCGCAAAAACCCTTTCAACCCAGAATAATTTCTGATGCGAAATTATTATTAATGGTATTGAAAAAAAAATTGTTTTTTAATTTTAATTTTCAAAAGACATTAAAAATACATGCATAAAATATAAAAAGTAAAACAATAGAAAAAACTCAACTATATATGACTTATTACAAGATTCACATTAATTAGTCATTCTTGTTTATATTTCATAAAACAATGGACGAGTGCACCCTTGTGGCGCAAAGAAATATGGAATACAGCATTGAATGATAAGCTGATGTGCAAATTAAAATTTTAAAAAGGGATGACGAACAATGAATTTCTACAGATATAGGGAGACTTCATTGAATAGGTGTCCAAAGAAAATCTAAAGGGTCTAAGTCAGGTCAAGAAGGTATTAGCTTTTGGAAATAGGGAAAGGAATAAAAATTAAAGAAGAGAATTAATTAAGATCTATGGAATAGAAGGAAAGGTCCTATGGGTGAAGTGTCCACTTGTCAAGAAAATACTTTAAGAGACCTGCTGGTGAAGTGGTTAAACTGCTGTATTGCAACCCCAAACTGCTGATCTTGTGAGCTTAATCCTGACGGAAGACAAGGTCAACTCAGCCTTCCATCCTTCCGAGGTCTGAAAAATGAGTACCCAACAAGTTGGGGCAAAATGCTAATTACCTTGTAAACCACTTAGAGTGTGCACTAAGCAATATGGGATGATATATAAATGTCATTGCTATTGCTACATTTTGATCGACTAAGGGTACATCTACACTGGCCCAAACACCTTGCTGAAATCCAAGGGTTTCAACACAGATTTCAGGTCATATCGTGTTTGAGTCGGTGTGCTGGTCCATCAATCAACCCAGGCCAGTCTCAGCTGATCAACAAGTCCTTCAACTAAAGTACTAGCGCTACATCAGAGGCTTAGTAATAGTTACAACATTATGAATATTATGCACTAATTTTACTCCTCTTTAACTCAGAGCAGAAATGTTCCTTTTTAAAATATATTTTAAGTAACGTCATTTTAACTTCTGTTCATTTTGCTGTACTATGCTGGTCATGGATTATAATAAAGATTGGGCGATTGGTTGGTTGGTTGGTTGGTTGATCAAAACTAAAAGAATCAAGGCAAAATGAGAATACTTCAGTTTTTGAAAATAAGGGATAATAATAAGAAAGGGAAAATGTGTTTAGGTTATATGACTAAGACAATACAATAAAACCCCGACTTACATATGCCTTGAGTTACATGAAATTTGATTTACATAATGATTTTTGCACTTAAAACCACGACCCAATTTACATAAATGTCCCAATTTACATAGCACAATTTCCTATGGGTTTGCTTCGAGTTCAGTAAAAAATTCATTTTTCCTATGGGTTTGCTTTGAGTTAAATAAAAAGCTGATTTACATAACAGTCTACGGAACAGACTTTTTACTTAAGTAGGGGTTTTGCTGTACTGTCCCAGTGGCCGCAGGAGCACTTATTGAGGTATAAATCTAAATAAATAAATAAATTGTTATTATTTTTAATTAATGTTAGTATTGTCGTTGTTCATTTGTATCAACAGTGGAACCTCATACAACAATGGCCCTGTATAGCATTGAAATCGCATAACAATTAGGTTTGGGGGGGGGGGAGGCATCCCGCATAACAATTTTCCCTATGGGAAAAAAATCATACAACAATTTTTTCAATGGGAAAAACCACTTAGAAAAAAAACGTTGTACGATGCATCCCATTGGGAAAATCGCTATACGATGCATGCATTGTATAGCAATTGTTCCGTACAACAACGAGCCCCTTGGAATGGATTGAAATTGTTGTATCAGGTACCTCTGTATTTTTATTCTTTCTCCTTTTGTATTTTAGGTTGTTTAAAGAAAAGTTTAAAATTAAAAACCACACACAAAAAAATGAAGGAAGGACGGACGAGATTTGTTGGTGAACTTCTTGTTATTGTTGCAATACAAAGATGGGTGGGGTGGGTGGAGGGGATTACATGCAATAAGAGGACCGTGATACAATTAGTTAGGAGAACCTGCTCACCTGCGAGCAAGGAAAATCCCAGATGTGGAAAACGATCTCTCTGCCGTCTAGTGCCAAAGTATGGGTGTAGATAAACTCTGGGTGGAAGAAAGGGAAGAAGAAAGCCCTGTTTTTACTGCCAGAAAGCTGCTCCCATGAGATCTAACTTTTTCCTCTCTGCCACCACCTTTCCACACCTATTGTTCAACTTGGCATTCTTCTCCATTTACTAGAGATCAGCAGTCTGAAGCCTTGCGGAGTACAATCCATTTCTTTAGATATGTGGAGGGTAAAATTTAGACTTCATGACCATTGCACATAGTCAATGTCAAAGGAACTGGGCATGTTTAGCCTTGAGAAAAGGAAACTGAGAGGGGGATATGGTGATACCTCTGTTCAAATACCTGTAAGATATTCATAAAGAGGAAGGGAAGGATCTGTTCTCCATTATTACACAGGACGTCTAACAGCAGGCTCAAACTAAAGGAAGCCAGATATAGGCTAGATATCAGGAGAAACTTCTTAATTTGTTAGAGCAGTACGACAATGGAACCCACACTCTCAAGAGATGGCAAGCACTCCAAGGATGGAAGCATCCAAGAGAATTGGCTCTCCAGGTGTTCTTGGACTTCAATTCCCAGAAGCCCAAGTCAGCACACCTACTGATTAGGGCATCTGGGAATTGAAGTCCAAGAACACCTGGAGAGCCAAGTTTGAGGAACCCTGGTCCAAAAGGCCCCTTCCAACTCAGTCATTCTATGCTTCTGTAATAGTTCAGAGGCAGGGGAAAGAGTGAATTGAGAAAGAGAAAAGGCCATCAATTTCATGATCAATGGTGATAATGTTTCAAAGCCTCAATTACCAAAATGCCATAGGAATCAATAATCAACCTCTGGAGGCTGGTCTAGAAGCTTTATCTGTGAAACGCTATAGCGATAGCACCTGGGTTCAAGAAAGAGTTAGACATCCTAAAAGTAGAGTTTTTGCAAAAGACAAACCAACTCTTTATTTGCCTACAAAACTATGACTGTGTAGGTCATACAATCTGTGAGGAGATGGGACTTCAAACACACAAAATATGATTTTAGAAAACAAAACAAAACAAAATACAATAAAATAAAATAAAAAACACTGTAGCACTTTAAAGACTAACTGCTATATTTTTATTGTTAGCTTTCGTGGATCAAGTCCACTTCATCAGAAAAAGAGTGAAACTTACAGGCATGTTCTTTATATACCAAATTCAGGGGCTCAAAAGAAAAAGGGGTGTGGTCAAGCAAGATGACAGACAAGCGAGCACAAGATTGCAGTTTCACGCAGCCAGTAGCAACAATAGATTATTCAGATAAACTCTAAATGACTCCCTTTCAATATGCATACCTCTAATAAGAGGTTCAGGAAGCATACAGGGAAGCTTTCTCACTGTCTCGCAGAAACAATCCAGCTATTTGCCCGGAAATAATTCCCGAAGAGAGGACTTTTCTGGTTTCCTGGATTATCTAGACCCCACCCTAAAAAAAATCTGAGATAAAATAAACACGGATGAATCTGTCATTCTACTTACCCATATCTCCATATTCTCCAATGAACCTCCTGGTCAGAAAACGCACCGTTAGAGCTGGGGGGGGGGGGGAACAGAAGTTGTGTTACTGAATAGAACAGAATATAGCTGACTGCACCAACCATGGCAAACTATGAGAAGCCAAAACAATATAAACTAGGATATAACATGAACGCAACAATTAAAATTGACACAATAAGATTAATACATATCAAGGTTGCATACATAAGAGGTAAAACTTCACATATAAAACAACTGACACAGTAAGATTAATACATATCAAGGTTGCACACATAAGAGGTAAAACTTCACATATAAAACAATTTAGTATTATTACAATGGGACCGTGGTGGCTTAGTGGTTAAGACATTGAATTTGATGGCTCCCGTCTCTGTCCCAGCTCCTGCCAACCGAGCAGTTCGAAAGCAAGACATTGCAAGCAGATAAATTGGTGCCAATTCAATGGGAAGATAAACAGCATTCCATGCACTCCGGCGTCTAGTCACGCCTGCCACATGTCCAAGGAAACATCCGCAGCTGCAGATAGCGCTGGCTCTTTGGCTATAAAGAGAGATGAGCACTGAACCCTAGAGTCAGATACAACAGGCTTTCAAGCAAGGGTGACCTTTACCTAGTGTTACAATATAGAAAGGACTGTTAGGAGTGGCATTGTTAAGTTTTATCAGCTTTCAGTCAGACTGTTGCAGATTTCGAATACATTGTGTTTAGGGGGCTTGGGATGCAACATATTCTCTTTTGAGGCTAAGAAAAGTCAGAGACAAGAAAAGGCAGCCTTATTAGGAAGGTCGGTTTGGCAAATCCAAGCATGGTCAACATTTATTTCTGCAGCAGAAAATGTATAAGCTTTCTTCTAGGAGTCAAATGCTCCAGTTACCCACTTGCAACCACGAGCTCACATTCAAAGGACTCAAGACTGGAGACTGTAATTTTATGCACTTTTATAGCTTCAGCCTATGCATTTAAATCCCACGTACCAAAGGAGTCTAATCTGTGTGCCAGATTTCACGGGAACAAATTTATTAGCCTTCTATGGGGACACTCAACTCTGCTGTGAATTTACCCGCAATACTTTTGTGCACATCTGAGCCTTTCTATTGGCACTGCAACTTATCTGTAATGTTATGGAAGGAACTGCATGCCAAAATATAATAGTTTACACTTTGTGCCAGTATCACGGAATGAAGGTGGGAATCCTCAACTTTCTAATGTTTGCAAAAATGCCCCCTTCAAATCCATGGGATTTATTTATGGGTAATGATGCAGACAGTCCTGTGGCAGGTAGTCTCAACCTACAGCCCATGGGGCAGATCTGGCCTGCGGTGCCAAATCATCCGGCCCCCCTGACCTCACTCCAGCCCGGATGCATTTATGACAGCCATGGGTGTGTTTTATGGCAGCATTTACATCAGAGGAAACCCCCAGTCCAGCCCATCAACTGTCTGAGGGAGCGTGACCCAGCCCCTAACATTAAACGGTTGAGAACCCCCTGGTCTAGGGGCTGTGGCAGCTTAGTGGTTAAGATGCTACACTTGATGGCTGGAAGGTTGGCAGCTCAGGAGTTTGAGACCCGAGTGCTGTGAGATGGAGTGAGCTCCAACCTCTGCCCCAGCTCCTGCCAGCCTAGCAGTTCAAAAGAAAGAAATTGCAAGTAGATAAACAGGTACCGCTTTGGCAGGAAAGGTATTCCGTGTGGTCCGGCATCTAGTCCTGCCTGCCAAATGACCACAGAAATGTCTGCAGACACAGACAGTGCTGGCTCTTTGGTGGTAAATGGGGTTGAGCATTGCCCCCTAGAGTTGGATACGACTGGCATTCAAGCAAGGGGCACCGTGACCTTGACCTTGCTGAAATATGCATTAAATAAGGGAAAGGAAGTATATATCAATAAAGTGATTGGCAATTTCTTAAGCACCCTGTTTTTATGGCTTGATGGTATCAAACTCACAAAAAAATTCTTCTTCTCTATAGTTTCTGGCCATTGTTCCTTCTAAGTGGCCCGTGCAACATTTATATGCCGCTGAGGCAGAGAAACCTCCCAGATCTCTTGCCCTTAAGAGACTTTCCCAATGTTAAAAACCAGGATATTTTGTCTAAAATTTGTATTACTGCCCCCCCTGAAACCAAACCTGATTTTCCCACGCTGTCAGCTCCGAGGACGACCACATTGGCTTCCATCTTCACCAGGGCCGGCGTGGGCATCTCTACCCCAGGCTGGTGGTCTGGGGTGAAGCTGGCACTTCTGCGCAGAGGAATCCGGAGAACCATTTGTGAAACTGGTTTTATTCTGCTCGCCAGTTGCCGGGTGACTTTCTCTCTCCTCGGTGTTGAGCCAGAACAAGAACGACTCCCTTTTAAACTCTGATAAACGTGGGAGTTATTTGCATGGGTCATACCATTCCTAACGAACTGAAGGGGTTTCCTGTGCGGGAATTTGGAACCGACTTAAAATATCTCTAGTGTGCAAGGAAATCTTCCTACACACACCCAAAATTTACAGGCTCATTATGTTCACAAAAAAAGAGATGCAGGGGAACTAATCGGGTTGTTTATCCCTGTACAGGGACCTTGGGGAAATCTAGTTGAGTCCCTTCCAACTAGAGTTGGAAGTTACAATAACGAGTTACTTATAACTAACAAACAAGTGACAAGCAAGGCAAGTCAGTAGCAAATAACTGTAACATAGTAAAGGATGGGTTAACTTGTGATGTGACAGTGTTTCTACTTAATCTTATGTCACAATAAATCTCTATTGCTACGTGGTTGCTTCCTAATTTTGTGATGGGGAGACAGTTACATTTGCTTTGCCTTAAATGTTGTTTGAAGAAACAAATTATCGCGAACCTGAAAATATGCTTTTCCACTCTTTTTAGTGACAACAACAATAAGAACTATCATTACAATCATCCCCATCCCCATCACCTGAGGGAGCACTACCCGGCCCTCGGCTTGAAAAGGTTGGAAATTTGGTATCAAATGGACTTTAACATCCTAATTTTACAACAACAAAACTTGACTAAGAACTGCCTATTTACTTAGATGTTACCTTAGCAGTTCTTAGGTCCTGGGTTAGATCTTGAACGGTTACTTTTTTTAACCAGGTCTTCAACTATGACTCTAATGATAGATTTTTATTTAATAATAATAACAATAATAACAATTTACTAGGAGCTGCCTATATACTTAAAGGTAAAGGTTTCCCTTGCTCGAAAGCCAGTCATATCTGACTCTAGGGGTCAGTGCTCATCTGTTTCTAAGCCGAAGAGCCAGCGCTGTCTGCTTCTGCAGACATTTCCATGGTCATGTGGCAGGCATGAGTCAACACCGGAGCGCATGGAACGCTGTTACCTTCCCACCGAAGTGGTCCCTATTTATCTACTTGCAATTTCTTGCTTTCGAATGGCTAGGTTGGCAGGAGCTGGGACAGAGACGGGAGCTCATTCCGTCCTGCCTATATACTTAGACATCACCTTAACAAAGAGGGATTACCAACCTACGGCCCACAGGCTGGACCCGGCTCGTGGCACCATTTCATCTGGCCTGCGTCACCACCGCCACCGGAAGTGGACACAGATGCATTTATGACAGCCGTAAATACGTCCACAGCAGGGTTGTAACAGGAAGGGGGCCAGGGGGGGAAATCCCTTCCTAATTTTCTACCAAGCCATCGACTGTGAATCTAATAATAGATTTATATTTTATAAAATCATCACCCCATGCTGAGATCTTGAACTGTTAATTTTATGCCAATCTTTGACTGTGGAACTATCATCATCATCATCATCATCATCATCATCATCATCAAATACTCCTCTTTGCCATTTAAAAGAGGGCAGAACATCTTTGTTCCACAAACAGTCAGCCACATTCTCTTCTTCTCAGTCCAGGTCCACCTTCTAGGGCTGTTGTTGTGTGGCTAAAGTAGCGTGAACAGGGAAGCCTTCTATCCCCGAGCTTGTAGGGCTGGACTCAAAACTCAGTTGCCCAGAGCAAACTAATCTGGATTAAACGAGATTTCTTTTCGATGCCAGAGGAGAAGTGAGGCTTTCCATCCCAGGTCTCAAAAGCTCTTGGCTGATGGGTGCCCATTATCCACACCTAAAAGGTGGGGAGGGGGGAAGAGATCGAATCAAGGCTGAATCCCCTCTATTTAAGAAAAACATTCTGGGAGTTGTAAGATAAAGGTAACCCTTGCTCGAAAGCCAGAAACTCTAAAGTTCAGTGCTCATCTCTGTTTCAAAGCCGAAGAGCCAGCGCTGTCTGCTTCCGGAGGCGTTTCCGTGGTCATGCGGCAGGCATGACTAGCCACCGGAGCGCACGGAACGCTGTTTCCCTTCCCACCGAAGTGGTCCCTACTTATCTACTTGCAATGTCCCGCTTTTCGAACTGCTAGGTTGGCAGGAGCTGGGACAGAGACGGGAGCTCATTCCGCCCTGCAGTACTAGGGGAATCGAACTGCTGACCTCCCGCCTTCCAGTCAGCGTCTTAGCCACTTGAGCCACTGGGAGTTGTAGTTTTCTTTTTTTTTTAAAGAAAGCGTGATGGGGGCGGAGCTTCTATTTTGGAGTCTCAGCCTCCTTTTGTTGGAATTGGAGTGGAAACCGGAGCAAGCAGGAGGAGGGGATGAAAGAGCATCGCCCCCTTTTTTTACGCCATTTCCCTGCGTAAAAAGGGTCCGCCCCGCATCCGTTTCTGAAAATGGAGGGGAGGGATGGCTCTTGCGGCGCCCCCAAACCTGCAAGCAGAAAGAGGTAGGAGAAAACACCAGGAATGGGTCTCCTGAGCATGCACAGAGAGCTGGAGAAGCTTTCTTTCTTTCTTTCTTTCTTTCTTTCTTTCTTTCTTTCTTTCTTTCTTTCTTTCATTCTTTCGGCTTGGATGTAATTCAAGGCGAAGTTGACTTGGGGCTTTAGAAGGGGGACCCCCATAAAATTGGAGGTGGCTGGACTGAGCAGGGCGGCCAGCAAAATAGAAGGCTTGCAT